>CM061920.1:138746010-138899429 GCA_031002005.1 Vandiemenella viatica | reverse complement strand
GATCAAAAATTCTTTCAAAACTGTCCCTTCCCCTTCAAATACAGCATTTGGTTGTTGAGAACATTGTGCTGGAAAACTGTTATGTTCTTTAACAGATGTTTGCGGTGGTGATGCTAACTCTGGTGAAACTGTTCGTAATGTATACCGTAGCTGTTGCGATTGGGAATGGGTGCAGAGTGAAAAGATGGACTATATTCGGGATGTAATATTACAATGGTATTATCGCTACTTGGGGTAAAAGGTCTTGTATTGGTTACAAGTATTTGCCTTGGTGAACGTGATTTAGGGGAATGGGACATAGTGTTTTTAGTAGAAATAGGTTTGGTTAATTTATTTTGTGGTGGTGGGACTGAACGGTAATCACTTGCATTACATGAATATGATTCCGGAGTTGGTATGTGAGGAACAGAATTCTGTCTGTGGCTATGTGAATAACTGGAGCGGAGTGGTGATACTATATAATAATAATCAGTTGTATTATTGTTAACATTAATCGAAGATTGTATAGTTAACTGTTCCAGTTTGCCATAAAACATAACTACCGAAATTAACTTTTCAGCGACACATCTTTGAAACTGAGTCATTTCTTTCAATTGTAATCACATTGCTCTCCCAAAACTATCAGTGGAATTTTCCTCAGTAGAAATTAACCTTTGAGCTGTATCAATCAGCTGTTCTTGTTTCTTCTGAAGGTCAGTCAAACGTCTTTTACATTTGTGTACTTCTTTTTCAGATGCCTAAAACAGAAAATGAATGGTTAAATATAGCCAGACAATATGAAAGAATGTGGCAATTTAATCACTGCATCGGCTCGATGGACGGCAAGCATATTGTTATTTTAAAACCAACGAGAAGTGGATCACTATTTTATAATTATAAGGGGACATTTAGCGTCGTACTGTTCGCAGTCGTTAACGCCATTACGAGTTCCTTTACGTGCATTCCGGCACCAACGGGAGTGTATCAGAGGAAGGCATTATAAAATGCACAAAGTTTTACAAGAAATTAATTGCAGATGAGCTGCAACTGCCAGAAGCGTCATTGTTGCCTAGAACAAATACATTGGCTCCATATGTTTTCATTGGCGACAATGCATTTGATCTGAATGACCATATCTTAAAACCTTACCCACAGAAAAGCATAATACATGAAATTTTTAATTACGGACTTTCCAGAGCTAGAAGGGTCGTGGAAAACGTTTTCGGCATTTTGGCATCACGTTTCCGAGTATTCCAGAAACCCATACAGGTGGTTATTCAAAATGTTGATAAAATAATAATGGCCAGTTGTCTCTTGCATAATTATTAGAAAACAATCTGTGAATTATATTACAAATTCATGTATTGATAACGATGTTGAAAATGAGACATTACAACCAGGGCAATGGCGACAACATAATGAATTATTGCCATTTCAAAGAAAAGCCAAAGATACGGAAAATCTTTATATGCTTCCAACAATTCTACTAACACCCTTCGTTCAATGACAGCTTCCTCCATTGTGACGTCACAAATAGGTGTTTACTATTCGAAGGTCTCTGAGCAACTCAGGTGAAATCGGCCTGACTAAATCATGTCACGCTTTACACGACCTGATCTGGTCAGACCCTGACCAGATCGGCCGACTCTGCCACCCGACAAGGATTTATCAGGCGACAAGCCTACACACCACACGACAGTGCTCCTGATCTGACCGTATCAGGCGTCAGATCAGGTCGTGTGTAGGGGGCTTAATGCTACAGTGACATAAAAAAAAAAATTGCAACAAGTAGATGTTACAATGTTCATCACGTTGGTGTTGATAATAAACAGCAGCATGTAAAAATAAATAAATTTGGCGTTTCGATGTCTTTGTACCAGACCCAAATGTACGTGATTCATTATATTTTTTCTGTGCCTTCCAAAAACAAGTTCTTCATTAATTCACTTACCTATTACTGTTTCTTTATTTGCCTATTGATCCGCTCTTTCATTTTATTGATAAAAATATCGTATGTAGCACTTTTTCTGTTTGTTTAAATAATCTTTACTTTTGATTTTCCAAATACACTCATTTTGTCTTTTTTAATCAACAGAATCAGTGAAAAATTCGCGCTGCAATTATTTAATATCAGTCATTTTCTAATGAAAATACATAATGCAAGACGTATGTGCGTACTCATAAGCCTTATTACTGGGCGAAAAGTAAGAGCGCCCATGGAAATCAAGAGCACTCTGAATGCCTTCAAGCCAAGCAACAGACAGAACACAGTGATTAATTCGATCGACTTGTCCCCATACTCTCCATTTTGCATTTCAACTCGTGACTGTGGAAAACGATGAAAAAACTTGGTCTCGCATGTGTGCCAGGTTTTACAAAATCTTGACAACTGACTTTTTTTCAACTCTATCAAAGAGTCTAGTGCAATCCAGCAAAACAGAATAATATTTTGCCTCTTTTACATTACGAATCTCTTCACCGGTAATAGTCTTTGATATCAATGTGGCTTAGATGATAGTGTATAAATTGTTTGTCATTAATGCGTTTCAGATATTCCTGTAATGTAGGGTCATATTTAGATATTAATTTAGACAATATGAAGTTACCAGAATTCCCACGGCCGTCACTAATCTTGAGAGATTTCTCAAACAAATTGTGACAATGTTTTTGAGATTCACGAATAAGCCTTTCGTTATTCTGGTTTATTGTTTTTTTCGTGTTTCATTTCTTTTTCTAATGTTATCTATTGGAACATAAATACAATACGTTCTTTGCTATTCTCATATTATTTTAAAATGCTTCTTAAGTATCATCTTTGCGGAAGCGTATGTGGAAAAATAAATGTGTAATTATTTAAAATTTAATATTTTATCAAATTAAAATTAAAATCAAAATAATTTTATTTTTTATACCAAATTATACTTTTTTCAGAAGTAAAATCTATTTCCGTACAATACTGCCACACTGATTTATTTTTTTGCCTTATCTTTCAACAACAAAAAACACGGGATGATTTCACAAGTGAATTAAATTATTTACATAACTACGCGTGCGTCTAAAACACAATCTTTGTCATGTGAACTTTGCAGAGTTCGAGGCCCGACTAATTCTAAGCGTCAAGCACAATGTCGCGCACCACACAACTCAGTGCCCGTCACCTGCCCTGCCTTTCCACCGCTCAAGCGGCCCATTCCCAGTGCAACTTGTAGGACCTACGTTCATCCGATTTTCGATAAAGAATTCTCGATGGGCCGTGAAAGGGGATAGTGAATACATGCAGGACGTGTTGGATGTTGTTGGACTCCTCGACAAGCAACACGGATCCCTGCCGTCCAACAAGCCATGGCATTGGATGATGATTGGAGGAAAAATCCTGCAAGTATGCGATAATGACACGTGATGCGCCGCGAAATAGCACGAGTGGAAAGTATTGCTTGTAACATTTTGTAGGGCTCCTATTTTTTTTTTTTTTTTTTTTTTTTTTTTGCGTGGATGGGTGAGTAGTAGTTCTACATGTATGTCCTGTAAGTTGCACCGTGAAGAAGCCGCTTTACTTTACATGCAAGTTCAAACTTATAAATTTGTCACTTAGATAATAACACCATTCAGTTCAATGTTATTTTTATTTTAAGATCGTCAGAAAAAAACAACTACGTTGTTGTTAGCTAAGCGACGATGGGCAGAATCTTGTATAAAAATAAAAGAATATGTTGTAACGTAAGCAAAACATCCTCTGTACGTCCGCAATAAATATGCGGATGCCATAGCGGATGTAAAATTTTGCGCGAAAGTTCCACGCTTCGGGATGCGGAGATCCGTTGCATCCCTGGTTTCTAGTCACAGAACCTACCCTGTACCATATGAGTTTGTGAATTTCCAAATAGTCTGCATGAAAAACAGAAAACTTTAGTTTGAGGTTTTGAATAAACCAACCATCGATGATATCGAGTTTCACCATTATTTAGTTTTCATGAGAAATGAAAATTAGAAAAGTGCCTATGGTGCACGACGCCCCTTGGACCGCGAGGCCGTAGGCAGTCGCCCACTTCGCCCACGCCTTAAGGTGCGTTCCCACGGCGCGTTGTTTGGTAGGCCACGCCGCGCCGCGCCGGACGAGTACGGGCCGGGCCTCAAAGATGAAAGGCGCGCGTAGCTGAAACGACAACAGGCAAGGTTGTAGGGAGGCAGCGAGGGCTAGACTGTGGCGCGCGCTGATCCGTACACTTCGGCTAATGAGATGCGGCATCCCAAGCAACGCGCCGTGGGAATGCACCTTTACGCCGCTTCTGGTTTTAACCTAGGGGCCTACAGATCCTAAAGGGCCCACCCCACAGTTACAGCCTAGAGCCCTACAGATCCTACAGGGCCCACACCACAGGTACAGCCTAGGGGCCTACAGATCCTAAAGGGCCCACACCACAGGTACAGCCTAGGGCCCTACAGATCCTAAAGGGCCCACCCCACAGTTACAGCCTAGGGGCCTACAGATCCTAAAGGGCCCACACCACAGGTACAGCCTAGGGGCCTACAGATCCTAAAGGGCCCACACCACAGGTACAGCCTAGGGCCCTACAGATCCTAAAGGGCCCACCCCACAGTTACAGCCTAGGGGCCTACAGATCCTAAAGGGCCCACACCACAGGTACAGCCTAGGGGCCTACAGATCCTAAAGGGCCCACACCACAGGTACAGCCTAGGGCCCTACAGATCCTAAAGGGCCCACCCCACAGTTACAGCCTAGGGGCCTACAGATCCTAAAGGGCCCACACCACAGGTACAGCCTAGGGGCCTACAGATCCTGAAGGGCCCACACCACAGGTACAGCCTAGGGCCCTACAGATCCTAAAGGGCCCACCCCACAGTTACAGCCTAGGGGCCTACAGATCCTAAAGGGCCCACACCACAGGTACAGCCTAGGGGCCTACAGATCCTAAAGGGCCAACACCACAGGTACAGCCTAGGGCCCTACAGATCCTAAAGGGCCCACCCCACAGTTACAGCCTAGGGGCCTACAGATCCTAAAGGGCCCACACCACAGGTACAGCCTAGGGCCCTACAGATCCTAAAGGGCCCACACCACAGGTACAGCCTAGGGGCCTACAGATCCTAAAGGGCCAACACCACAGGTACAGCCTAGGGCCCTACAGATCCTAAAGGGCCCACCCCACAGTTACAGCCTAGGGGCCTACAGATCCTAAAGGGCCCACACCACAGGTACAGCCTAGGGGCCTACAGATCCTAAAGGGCCCACACCACAGGTACAGCCTAGGGCCCTACAGATCCTAAAGGGCCCACCCCTCAGTTACAGCCTAGGGGCCTACAGATCCTAAAGGGCCCACACCACAGGTACAGCCTAGGGGCCTACAGATCCTGAAGGGCCCACACCACAGGTACAGCCTAGGGCCCTACAGATCCTAAAGGGCCCACCCCACAGTTACAGCCTAGGGGCCTACAGATCCTAAAGGGCCCACACCACAGGTACAGCCTAGGGCCCTACAGATCCTAAAGGGCCCACCCCACAGTTACAGCCTAGGGGCCTACAGATCCTAAAGGGCCCACACCTCAGGTACAGCCTAGGGCCCTACAGATCCTAAAGGGCCCACACCACAGGTACAACCTAGGGCCCTACAGATCCTAAAGGGGCCACACCACAGGTACAGCCTAGGGTCCTACAGATCCTAAAGGGCCCACACCACAGGTACAACCTAGGGGCCTACAGATCCTAAAGGGCCCACCCCACAGTTACAGCCTAGGGGCCTACAGATCCTAAAGAGCCCACACCTCAGGTACAGCCTAGGGCCCTACAGATCCTAAAGGGCCCACACCACAGGTTCAGCCTAGGGCCCTACAGATCCTAAAGGGCCCACACCACTGGTACAGCCTAGGGGCCTACAGATCCTAAAGGGCCCACCCCACAGTTACAGCCTAGGGGCCCTACAGATCCTAAAGGGCCCAACACCTCAGGTACAGCCTAGGGCCTACAGATCCTAAAGGGCCCACACCACTGGTACAGCCTAGGGCAGGGATGGCGAACCTTTATTGATCTACGTGCCATTTTTTCAAAAGAAATGTTGAATGAAGCCATGACAAGCCTTCAAACCATCATGACTTAGTGATTAATGAGAAAAATAAATAAAACTAAATACTATTAGCTGAAAACTTTATATTTTCAACCTGAAATTTAATTTTTTTTATACTAAGCAGTAGTAACATCAACAGTTTTGTATTTATTTAAATAGATGAATCTACTGCAAAATCTGTTGTTACATATTAGATACCAAATAACTTATATTAGGTTCATACTTTGTTACTTTTAGCAGAATCCAAGCTGAAGTGTGGGCCATTCATGACTTTACTAACACACAATTTAGTGAACAAATTAATGCGCCAGTGTTGAAGTTTTGATTTTCTAGCGACAATACTAGCGGGGTTTGTAGCTTGGTTGAAGTGCAGCCTGAACTAAAATGACAACTGAAACTTTGTTATTAATTTAAGCTGCTTTCATGATTGCCAGTTTAGTGACATGTATCGCGTTATACCGAAATTAAATCAACAGATCTATAATAATAGTTCCGAAGAAGGAAATATAATTCGTTGTTAACCGTATAAAAAAATTTAAAATCGTGCTATCGGCAAGCTCACCTGTCTTCAGTTGAGAACATGGAATATTATGACACCTCAGTTATCTCACCGTAATTCCGTTAGTAATATTTGTGTCATAATATATGTGAAAAATCAAAATTTGAAAAAAGTGTTGATTTTCAAGGAGCTGTATTATTAAAGTTTGTAGTTAGGTTGAAATGCAGCCTGGACCAGAATGATTACTAATATTCCATAGTACATAGTGGATTTGGAGTGAAGAAGATGGCTGCCATGCCGAATTCTGACTATAATGACGTCATAATCGGCTCAAGACGTCTATTGCCGCTGAGTAATGGACATTACTCAGCGGCGATAGACGTTGTAGAACTGTTCGTCTAACTAATTAGTTCGCTCTCCGGTCACTGTGTAAACTAACATTGTGGCACCTAGTTTATAACAAAACGTCTGTATTGTTAACTGTAATATTAATTTCCTTCAGGTATATTTTAAATAACATGTCATCCTGAACTATTTTTGATCTTTAATTAATCAGTTTAATATTGAAGTTTATTAAGAAATGAAATTAAAACTTCATAACGTTTAAGAGAATTGAAATTTTCGTCAGTATTAAAAATTATGAGCAAAACTAAAGTTGCTATTTTTACATTGAAAAACAAGTCAGATAAAGATACCTACTTCAACGAAATCTTTAACCACAAATAAGGACTTCAATCAGCCAACAGTGAAAAATAAACTTTCTCTTTTACAAAGCTTATTTATTATTAGTACCTTACATACACGTGTAAAGTAAAGCAATATGACAGTCTCTAGAAGAAATATGTAAATAGCGAGACTCAAGTTTAACCACGCTAGATTTAAAAAACATCTATACATCACCGCAGTTTTACGAGCGTGATGGAATAAGCATAGGAGACGTGGACCAAAACTTTTTTTTATGTAACTAATATTGGAATGAAAATTCCCAAGATATAACATCTTTTACATAAAAATAAAATGAAATCTATATGATCCTTTATATATTTGTAACAGAAAATAGCATAGAGATATAAAGCAGCGACAACACGTTTTAAAGCCGCTTGCGAGAATTTTCAGGCCCAGACAGACCCGTTGAGGTGGTGCTCACTGAAACGAGAAGCAGATGATCGACTCAAAAGGACCCTTTGAACGACCTAGGTTAAATGCCAAATAAAAATAAAAAAAAACATCACATTGTGTTAACATTCTCTATGTATGTAATATACTGTGATCACTGACACTTTCCTTTGTAACTGTGATATGTAGGGCTTAAGTTTGTTTTCCTTGGCTGTGCGGGTATTTCCTTTTTGCACACACACACACACACACACATATATATATATATATATATACACTTTCATTTCTTTCTAAGTTGCTAAAAAATGCCTGCAATTAAAGTAAGCTCAACTTATTATTTAAACAAAATCGACAGCATAGAAAAAACACAGTTCGTAAAGAGAAAAATGATTTCAGATTTGTTAGTTTCAGTGTAACTACAGAATTAACATCATTTTTGTCTTACATTGCAGAATGATTTTGCGTCTTCAAGAAAGAATCCACGAGGGTTACGAAAGCTTTATCAAAAATCATGTTTACCAACTTTGTCAGAGGATGCGTTATAACACTGATGCCTTGACGTTATCCTTAGCGTTGCGTAAAAAGTATTTTCCATTTATCTACTAGCGTAAACATTATGCGTTTCTGAAGTTGTACTTCTGTTATTCGTTCGAAAACTAAGTGGTGAGTTTCTATATCATACTTGCCAGTAAACGTGATATTAAATGAAAAAATTTAAACACGGACAGATAAGAAATATTATAGATACAGTCTATGGGAGAAATTTCATCTCATTTTGTTTAAACATACAGTACTTAAACTGCCGTTAGAATATCAATAGGAGGTCTAAAACATAAATGCCAAAGCCTATGATGAATTACAGACCTAGAGACAAAAAGAAATACTGCAATCTTCAGTGAAACAAAGGGAGGAAAATCTGTTATAGACTTTATCGGACAATACAGTATTATAGTTATTACAATACAGTATAATAAACGAATATCTCTGACTATGGAACAAATATTGTGTTGTGCTACGTGATCCTATTTCTACGATGAAAACTAAGTTAAATATTTCTTATGAATATTAATAGTTTTGATTGCCCGCCTTGTTGATATCATTTGCTTATAAAGCTGGAGCCATAGAAAATAATTAATATTATAGACAATACATTTTGAGATATAAAACAATGAATCTAATAATCTACAAAGGAAGTTAACAAATTCACAATAGTTTAATTAAAAAGAAATGTAAACCTCAAAAAGATTTATTAGTCGTGTTGTTCATAAACCATTAAAAACAATTTATACACATTTAAATGCCATGAAATGAAATTGATTATCAATCAAAAACTATCAGATCACTGAAGAAATATAGCTTGAGTTTAATTTAATTTTAATTAATTTAATTTAATTCAATTGCAATGGAGCGCACGCTCCGGTAGCAATTTCCCAACACACCCTTCTTCCCCCTTTCCTGCACCCATCTACATTTGCCTTCTACAAATTTCTACTTTAAATTCTTTCAACGTCTTTGGTAAATTATTCATCATTTCTCTTGGTAACTTATTCCAATTCCTGACAACCTTACCTAAAAAAGAGAATCTTCCTACACCCTTGTGCCCTCGTGCCAGCTTGTGTTCATGGTCGTCTTTTCCCTTCCATGCATTACCTTTAATTCTTACACCAATATCTTTCCATGCCTCATCACCAATATACGCTTCGTACCCTCTCACGACCTTCTGCACCCTCCTCACTAGTACATCACCGGTCGGTAATCATTCTTCATGAAACGGTATTGTAACAAAGTGGTGTCTTCTCGCCAATTGACCAGCCGCTACACTGTGCATATCACTTATACGAAGATAATAGTTTCCCATGACTGTTGAACCCAAGTTCACTATGGCAATGTAGCAGGCAAATCAGGTGTAATTATGATTCTAGCAAATATCTGCCGCAAAGCAAGCGAGTTTTAAGTCTCGCAAGTAGGTACATACATAATAACTGAAGTCAGTGCGTGAAATTGTCCGTCGATTCGCTTTCTTCGCGTCCTCTTTCTCCCACCTGTAGATTCGTGTCTTCTCTAGCGTCTTGGCAGCGTCCTCGCTCGATGATTGGCCGAGACAAAAACAACTAATTTTGCAAAAATTAGTAAGAAAATTTCTTGCTGGAATTTACCTGAATTTCCCTCATCAGCGTTTTAGCTCACCCTTACACCATACGTGACTGTACGGTTCATTTCATACCTAGGCCAACTTTCCTCCACTGTTTAAATGTATGCCACATGTAATTGAGTCGGAGCAGTTCCACGACAGTCAACAAATCATTGGAAATTGCCCTTAATTGGTGTCATGCTCAGACAATGTGTCCTATGAGCTAGAAATATATCGGCCATTTCTGTCAGCAAGGTTTATCATCCCTCCGATCTCCAGCTCTTGGCATCACTGTACCTGTCTCTAGTGATAAGCGGATTCGGTGCCTTTACGTATACACTATTTGTCCTCTCATAATTTTCATACTCACAAATAATTTTAACAATATTTATATTATTAAATGTACCAGCGGTCGCCTGGTACAATATCTTGCTGCTTTCGAGTTGTTGCATGTTATATGATCATGTCTCGTAGGATCACAGTTAACCATCCAGATGTTACAAAATTTACCCGTGGAAATTTATATTTAACTTTAGAAAAATCGATTCTGGCACCAATTCTTCACTAAAACGGAAGTCAAGATCTAAATAACAAGTTTCCCGTAATAAAATAGAAATTTTGAAAATTTAAACTGTATATTTGGCTCAAATACTGTCTATGAAGATAACGATTAAAGGAAGTTAAACATACAAATGTATCAAAAGATATTCATAATGGATAAATCGTGCCTAAAGAATGACAGAAAATCCACAAAGTTTATAGCATGTAGTGTAGTCTAGTGTACCATATGACTAGCCTTCGACAGATCATAGGATTTGATGTCTCACAGGATTGAATGAATTCGCTTCACATAAACACTGTACACAAAAATTAACATCTACTGAAAATATTTAAAAAAAAAAAAAAAAAAAATCAACAGTATACAAGTGGAAGAGCTTTACCGGCAGCTTGAGGTGACAAGACCAAGGCATTCTAGTGCCAGCTTTAAGGAAATTCGCCACTGTACACTCAACACTCACCAATATCAGGCCTACATCTAAAGGCTGTTGCTTTTCGAATTGCGTTAACTGTTTAGTATGAAATATATGCTGTTGAAAAGTGGTGGAAAAACCCATCTCCGCCGTATCTAAACATCTGTAGGAAAATACATGTTAGTAATAATGTTGACTTTGGTCCAATCTAGACGAAACGTATGGAATTACAGTGACATATTCACCGAATAATCCTCATATACACATTTCTTCTGAATATCTCCATTCTGCGCGGTTATGAAGCAAAAATTGTTATTCAGTTCCGCCACTATATGAAGTGATATGGCTCCGAACATCGTGCAATCAGTTCAGCTATTTGCGGTTTCAAAAGGGCACCAAACAAACTATTTTCTGTGTTTCCTCTTCATAATTGAAGTCTGACTGCTTCAAGAGTCAAGGAAAGGATAGTAAAAAATGATGTTCTGCAAAAGCGATTGACGTCACATCAACTCTCAGTTTTGCAGCATTTGTGATGTTGTCAACGACGAGGTTCTTGTAGCGTTCACAGACGTGCCCTCCTTGTGATGAGGAATTTATATTTCCAAGCACATCAGATCGCTGTCACAATTTAGAACTCCAAAAGATTAAGTGTGTAGCTGAAAACTTTTGTGATCTATGCACAATCTGGTTTTGTTGTTGTGTTTCCTTTTTGGTGTCTTTGTTTACAAATTTTTGTTCGAGACATATTCTTTAAGGCTTCTGCTCAAAATGAGACTAATTTCCATCAAATTTTCCACCACCTAACTGACGGCAGATGTGATAATAGTTGTTAATTCATCAAAAGTAAATTTATAGAAGCATTTTTCGAAAGTAAAAATTACTACGGCGTGTTCAGACGTTTGAACGTCCGTTTCTCATCTGAAAATTTAAAGTCCAGGTCTTAGAACTCTATGATTTCAGCACAGCGCTTAGTGTATGTGTGGGGGGGGGGGGAGGAGGGGGGGGACGTAGGAAGACATACAAGGCTGATTAATTTGTTTATTAATGGATCAATAGAAGGGAAGAAATGTACAGGAAGACAAAAGCTACAATATATGGAGCGTATTGAGGGTAAACGTTATGCGGAGGCGAAGAGATTTGTACAGTATAGGAAAAACTAGACAATGCCAACAAACCAGTCGGAAGACTGATAAAAAAACTATTTATTTTGTATACTGAGTTTAATTTTAACAAGGCTACTTAATATCAAAGGATTTAATATGATTTAAGATTCTAATAATAATTCACGACAACAAGTTTTTTTACCATTAAGGAGAAAGAACCTTTTTTTTAATTAATATATCGCATTACGACGACCGTGCGAGATGCGTCGTAATGTTCCGATAACTATTCAAACATTCGAACAGACTTTGGTTTGCATTAACACCAGCTAACTGTCAATAAGCATGGTCTTCACTGCCTGTATTTACTCGTACGATTATTACAGACTACTGTCGTGCTTAATTTTACCACGTTACGTTATCCTTCTTCCTCTTCTTGGAAACAACTGCACACGGTCATATTCGTATTTAGAAATGACGGTGAGAGCACAATTAGGATAATGTCGTTAGAGTGGGAGACTTGTCTTGAACTCTTAACACAGCTGATTAGCACACGGATGTGGTGGAAGAATGACTAATGTACGCTACCTTACACTCTAGTTTCCCATTTGTTTCAGAAAAGCGTAAGCAGTAGAGCCAATAGAGCCAATAAAGATTTTAACTTTTCCATTTGCTGGTTAGTCTCTTTAATGGATTAATAGTTAGTAAAATTACGTAAGGGGGGTAAAAAAAGTTATGCAATTTGGAACAAAAAGAACAGCAAGGATTTTAAGGAAATCTGGACGCAGACTTATATTGTAGGGAATATAAAGTATCAACACAGTTACAAGTTTTAGCTGTAGTCGTTAGAAATCTGTAATGTTCTACAAAGGTCAAATTACTGCACATAGAAACATAATTTAAGGTTAAATTTTGAAATTCCGCATTATAACGTTTTTCTGGCATAAAGTTACATTTCTTTGAATGTTCATTGTCAGGTGACATTATGCTTCAGTTATGGATGTTAGGCAGCTTTGAAGGGACTATAGGAGAAAGCAGAAGAAGGAGATGATAACAATATTATTTTTGTGGAATGTTTTATGGAATCTAGATCAGAATGTCTGAATCAGAATACGAGGAGTAATTTTTGTTTGTTGCTTAAGTACATTCTGTAATCGTTATGCAATACAATTAGACTAATTCCTTTCCTTTTTGGCCAGCAAAATAAAAGGGTTGTTTAAAAGTACCGAATATCAATTTACCAGTGGAAGAGCAGGGGAAATCAAGGAAGTAAGTGTGGCAACTATGTCAGCGACGCGTATGGTGAATGTCAGGTGGAACGCGTTCGTTTTTCGTCTGTGGCTATCATTTTCGAAGACAAACAATATACCGCTGGTTCACTAGGATCCTCCTGAGGAAATCATGAAATCATGAAGGAAATAAGAAAGCTGAAAAAAAATAAAAATAAAGGGGCTGGTGAAGATAATATTACTACAGATATCATAAAGATAGCCGGATGTGACATTGTACCTTATCTTGAAATATTATTTAAATTGAGTCTAGACACTTGCTGCTTACCACAGGACTGGAAAAGTGCAATAGTAGTACCGGTACATAAGGGAGGGGTGAGAAATAGAGTTGAGAATTACAGGCCAATCAGTTTGACATCAGAGGTAGGTAAATTAATAGAAAGATTGATATGCAACCACATCAGAAATATATGTGAGCAACGTAAGTGGTTTTCAAGCAGGCAACATGGTTTCACGCAAGGATATTCATACGAATCTCAGTTGGTGGGATATATGCAAGATATTTCAGATGAAATGGACAAGGGAGGCCAAATTGATAGTGTAGCACTAGATCTGTCTAAGGCGTTTGACTGAGTAAGCCATAAAATGGTAGTAAATAAGGTAAAAACCATTGGAGTGGATAAGAAAGTCATTTGCTGGGTAGAAGAATTTATAAAAGGTAGAAAACAGAAAGTTAGGGTAGGAAATGTAGTATCAAAAGAAGTTGAAGTAAAAATGGGTGTGCCACAGGGTAGCGTATTGGGACCATTGCTATTCATTATTCTAATTAATAATTGTGTTGATTGTTTACTATCTGAAATTAGATTGTTTGCAGATGACATAACGCTATATAAAAGAATCAAAACGACAGAGGATTGTAAACAGTTGCAGGGTGATCTGGACAGGACATCTACGTAATTGGGTTGGTAAACATGGAATGAAGATAAATGCAAGGAAGAGTCAGCTTATTAGATACACAAATAAAAAACAAAAGGTTAATTATGAATATAAGGTAGGGGAAAGAATTGCTTGCTGAAGACTTGAAATGTAAATATCTTGGAATTACTTTTGATAACAAACTTAACTGGGCAGGACACATAGGACAGGTGGTAGGAAAAGGTTTCAAAGTTCTGCACTTGTTGGAGAGAGTGATGAGGGGATGTACGAGAGAAGTAAAGGAATTGGGTTACAAAACTTTGGTCAGACCATTGCTCGAATATGGTAGTGTAGTATGGGACCCTCATTTTACGTATCAAATACAGGAGTTGGAGAGGGTGCAAAAAAGGGCTGCTAGATTTGTTTCTGGAAATTATCGCAGAATGCAATCAGTGACGGATATGATAAAGGAGCTGGAATGGGATTCATTGCAAGACAGGAGGAGGATGAGGAGGGTCATGGGAGTGTACAGGGCATATACTGGCGATGAGGCATGGAAAGATATTGCAATAGGTATGAAAAGTAGTGCATGGAAGGGAAAAGATGACCATGACCACAAGCTGGCACTCGATTTCAGGCACAAGGGTGTAGGAAGATTCTCTTTTTTAGGTAAGGGTGTCAGGGATTGGAATGAGTTACCAAGAGAAATGATGAATAATTTACCGAAAACTTTGAAAAAATTTAAAGATAAAATTTGTAGAGGGCAAATGTAGGTAGGTGCAGGATAGGAGGAAGATGAGTGTGTAGGGAAATTGCCACCGGAGGCTGTGCTCCATTGCAATTAAATTAAATTAAATTAAATTAGCTGTCCGCAAGTAGGAAACGTCACCCAAAGCACAGACTAGAGACAAGGAGGAAGACATAGTAGCAGGTATAGAGAGAGGCCTTCCCAAACTGCAGCTGTGTCGCTAGATTTCGTAGAAGGTGATTAGCGTTCCATAAATCCAGCTGAGTAGTTGTATTTTTCCAGAACTAGCTTCTTAAACAGATCAGGTATTTTAACGTCATCAGCTGAAAATATTAGATTTCTGGAAAAATGATTAGAGTAATTTTCCTGGCCATGAGTTGTAAATGTCGCATTATACTTAACTGCACACATTTAATTAATCCTCAAATTCAGTGAACTCACACTAAAACGTTAAATTCTGCTTTCATGAGATGGATAATCAGTCAATTGAAAGTGGCTGTATTGGTACAGCTACAATTGTTCGAGGCTGCTAATGTTGCCTTAATGCTTTTTAAATGTCCGTTTATCTACATTTGATACTCAATCTTTCTTAATCCATTAATATCATTAATTTTTTTCTAAATCCAAAATATACAAGTCGTATTTACATTCAGAACACTGCTACTATATATAACAAAATTATCAACACTTAACGTATCGAGCAGATGCAACGTTACTACACCAGTCTGCGAAAACAAAGGCTACGAACGATACATCAAGCTACTATTTCCCAATTTCGATTTAAATATGCTCTGCGCGCTGCTTCGCAGCTCTTCAATCTGCGTGAGAATCAGGCCCATGCAGGGAATCGAACCAAAGTCCCGCGCGTGGAGGCGGTGGTGAATCAGCATGCCAGCAGGCAGGTCAAGAGTACAGCATCATCTGGTGCATGACACGTGGGCCGCGCAGATTGCTTGTCGGGGGGATGTCGTGGGCAAGGCGCTGATGTGTCTATGGAAATGAACGGGCTGCGCTATCTGATGGCCCACTTGGGCTCTTGTCTGATGTCTTATCTATGGCACTGAGTCAGATCACTGCAGCTGGTACCCCACTTGTTCAGCGCTTAGACATTAGAGACAGACGTTTCTGGGAATCCTTGATGGAGCATATCCTCCGTAACATTTCATCAGCGAGGCTCAAATTTTTTGCATCTGTAAGTTTCCCCATTCCCTCTACATGATAACTGTTTAGCTTCTTTAGGTGAATACTCATCACCAGATACGCTAAACATCGATTTGGGATCGGCTTTGTGAAGGAGACATTGAAAATGGATTGTCATGTATTCTCATAAGCCAAGAAGTTAATTAACTATTCCCAATGATTGTCTTCTTTCAGGGTCAAGTTAAGTTGTCTAAATCTGATATCTTCTCCTCCTTGAGGGTCATTCGTGTGAGCACAACACTTGCGCTGTATTATATTATACTGTCCTAATAATTCGATGAAACATAGAATTTATATTTCTCTTCCGAATGTATTTCTTGATCCGGTAGGATATAGTCTTAGACATGTCCGGACAAATTCGTTTGTACCCCTTCAGAGTTCTCCTATTTTCCAAAGTTTCTGATTACTAATTGAATACCGATGTGGTTAACGTTTCTACAGTCGTTCTATTTAATTTTTGTTGTTACTTTCTGAAATACTGATCTTCCTATTGCTCTTGTCAGTTGTTGGGATTTGGCGGTTTCGGATAGACATTACTCACGATGTTAGAATTATTTACCTGAACTGTTGTACTGACTTTCTTATTATTTTGTTGATTATTATTAATAAGCTTCACCCTCACAGGCATATTTCCGTTGTAATGTGGGGATATTTTGAATAAATTTTACAGACTCAGAAGTTCGAAGTATGTGTCCCACACATGGGCGGCTACTACAGAGCGGTTGTAACTCTATTGCAACTCCACCAGAAAACTTAATAGCAGTCGTCTTTCCTCGGCTTCCCTAGCGTGAAAAATATTCACACTATTACCGAATGTGATGGCTTGCGTGTTCAGGGTACTGCATAGGTTACCAACCTTTTCTGGCTCACCGTCCCTTTTCGACATAAAAATATACTACCCCCTTTTCAAAAAAAAAAAAATACACCGACTTCCATTCTTGCAACAAATAAAGCAATCCATTGTGCTCCAACGTTTTTGGCTCGTAATCCACTTGTTGAATGAAGGGATAAGGTGAAACCCGGTACCGCTATATTTAGACTTAATATTCCGAAGTACAACAACGAAACCGCAAAGTTTAACGACACGGTGGAATCACCATCAAACGAATTTGGAATTTGAACAATGACTCTTACACTATCTGATGGCTGGGTAATTTATTGGACAACGAGTGCGGACAATTTTTTTTTACACTATTCCCTTAGTTTTTTTCTGTTGGAGGTAGTGTGATTATCCTCTATAATCAAAACTATCACGGGTTCTAAACCATGAGAGAACACACTATCACGTATCATCCGCCAGTCATGCGTATAATTACGGAAGGGACGTAACGTGGATTTTCCGAAAGCTATTATTTTTATTGTAGTGTTTTACATGCGAAATATTTGAGGGAATGGAATAAAGTACATCGAAATACAAATATCTCTAGCTCGATAATACAGTAATACGATGATTTGCTTGTATCCTTTGTGGCTTACTTTTTGGTTTTCTGTCACTCGTCAAGGAAAAAAACATGTTTACCATGAATTGGAAATGCCGTTGAGAGGAAGAAAGTGATGCGATGTTTTCAGTAGGCCGATAGTGCTGTGACGGAGTTGTTTTGCTGCTGCCATTAACCCCGTTTCGAGTAGTATTCCAGACGGCGGGATGTCAAACGCTGATAATCCGAAGTGACCTTTGTTACATAATGTTCGGTGACAGGACAACACAAGATGCCGGCAACCATTCATCCATCCTGAGTGATTGATTTCTGTCTCTTTTGCTGTAAATACGTACGTCAACGTGCAATGAAAACTTTTATGCTTTTGTAATGTTAGACCAGTGTTTCTCTATGTTAGGATCAGTTATCTATATGTAAATTACTAACCAATCCTGCCAGTTGTTGTCGGCATGTACTACGAACCCTTAAGAGTTACCCCTACAATTAGGCCGTTGTAAAATGGTTGTCTTCTAATTTTAAAGGAACGCCCCTCTTTATGATGCCAACTGGAAACGAATTTAATGAATATACTGTTATAGTAACAATGTAGTTATAACCCCGTACCTAGGCATTTACAGACTTTGGTTTATAGCTTGTAGCCTGAGACATTACAAGTACGGTATCAATTGTATGTAAATAAATTTTACGAATTTATTTTTTGTTATGATATATTTAATTCGATTAGAATTAAATTTTTAGTATTCTGTTCCATCTCGCGGAATCACTGTGTTAGACGACTTCCTAGGCAAGTTTCTTGCTTCTTGGGCTACAGACCGTTGGTGGAACGAGATGAAGCGTTTCCCCGACTGTCACATTATCTTTGGTGGTTCGCTGAATTTGGTTCGTGATTCAGGGTAATCCCACGCACTTTTGTAAGTCATACTGACGTCAATTGCTAACCCTTAGCCACCGAATTCTACAGACCACATCGATTGCATAACTATTGTCAATCTGTAAAATATGTGATTCTTGTTGTTGTAATTTTGCGGTTTTTACGCGATTATTTTATTTTACTTCGAATTGCCAGTCATGATCGATATTTGTGACTGATGATTTATTTTATTACTAGCTTCGAGCCCTTCAAAAATAACAATTTGAACGCAATATTCTGGCAGTTCATTTTTTTTGCAGTTGGTTAATTATACAGAATTGATATTACATAATGCTAATGGCCTTGATTATACAATGTTCTACATATTTCATTTGCAGTTCACATAGCCATACAGTAGTAACTTCTACTGAATTAATGACGCCGGAAGTAAAGAACCAATGAAATTAAATCAAATTAGGATTCCCAATAACTTTTGCTATCCATGTAATATCAGCATTATTCCTGGTCCAGGCACAATTCAGCACGTTAAATATGGACTACTTCCACCCTCATTAATTAAACCTTTAATAACAAGGCGCTAATGAAAGTAGTTTAATTGGTTTGTAAAACTCATTTCAGAGGGAATTATGCTGTAACAAAATGTGTCAGTTACAATTCTGGTCAACTTAACCACAACCTCCACTAATATTGCGTTCGAAAGTCATAGCTTCTATTACTCTCATTTGAATAATGATGGCAATCACCTATGGTGGTAGTAAGAATTTATTCAGGAAAAGTTTGTAAGGAAAAATGAATAACGATTGGGTCTACTGGAGATCACCATTCCGCCAAAATAACATTCAGTAATGACGTCATTATACTACTGTAGTCAATCGCAAGACATATTATTTTCAAGCAGTAATTCCGTTGTAATACAGCCTGTACCATTATTTTCAAGCAGGAATTAGGTTGTATTACAGCCTGGACCGGCATAATACAGTTAAATGTATTTCGGAAAGTATTTCTAGAGAAGTCTTGAGCTTTACCACGGCAATCCTGGCGGAATCGCGATCTCCAGTAATCAGATTTATTTACTTTATTTTAGTTTACTTTAAATGATGGAACGTATAATATCAAAAACGGATAAACGTGAACAAATACCACTAACGAAAGTGTTCAGTAAAATATGCAAAAAGGAAATAAACCGTAATAAATATACTTTAATCAAGCAGCAACATTAGCAAAAGTTTTAATTAAATTAAAATTGAGCATAGGCCGTAATGAGACTTGGAATTTACCAATAGCAGAGACCTTGCGGTTGCGTATTTATTAAACTGAGTAAATAATCTCTAATATCTCTGCTCGCCACTATTTGGCTGCAAGAATATCGTTGTAGAATTGCCATTTATGAATTGAGCTGATAAAACGGTTATGTTATATCTAATTTAATAGCTAACACGTTTATCAATTACTAAGGGTATCATCTATGATGGCAGTAGGAATTTATTCTGGAAAAGCTTGTAAGGAAAAGAATCATTTTTAATGATATCTTTCGTTATATGAATACGTTTCTCTGGTTAGATTATCAGCGCACTTGGTTAGGATTTGACATAAATAAATGCATTTTATGTTAGATGAGGGAGACTATAATTTCGAAAACGAATAACTGTTATTTATTTGACTGATACATTTCGCGATTACGTATGTACGATTCTCTGAGTTTTTAATAAACTTCATTGTCTCTTATCGTGTTCCAAAAAAATTCTTAGGTTACGGTTTAACCTAGTGCTTACAACTGAGGCAGGTAAAATAGCGTAAATATTGAAAACTCTTCTCCTTACATTAATTTCTGCATATGGTTGTCGTAGATAAATAAAAAGCAATATGTAAATTTAAACGAACGTACTAATTGTAACTTTGTGACATATAATTTCCTTGCATTAATTTTTTTCCTCCTGCTCTCAGTATTTCTAATATCACTGCTCAATGCTATTTTGCGGCAATAATATCATTGTTGAATTGCGAGTGTCACACCTGGAGGAAATAAATATATGGAGACGACGCAATAGACCTTCACAACACATTGAAGTGACGCCGGGCGGATGAGGACTGGGGGGCTAGGCCGTACCCATACAGACACGGGGTGTATGTACAAAAACTTCAAGGGGACTCTAGAATAAACGTAACGCCGCAATATGGTGATGGATTATTATGTAACTCGATGAGACAAATAAAAAAAGAAGAATAAATTTTTTCCATATTCTGCTTAGTTTTCGAGATATTCTGTCTCAAACGTGAAATGTTTTTGGTTGAAATTCAGAAGAAAAAATTGGTCAAAGTCAAATTTGATGATGGATTCTTATTTAAAAAGACGAGACAAATAAAAAAATACAGAATAAAATTTTTCGATATCTCGCCTAATTCTCGAGATCAACAATGAAGTGTCTTGAGTTGAAATGCAGAAGAAACATTTCGCAAAAGTCAAATTTAATGATCGATTCTTATGTAACACGACGAGACAAATCGAAAATAAAGAATAAAATTTTTCGATATCTTGCTTAGTTTTCGGGATATACTGGGATTGGTTTGATATGCGGCCTGGACCAAAAATTAATCCTGCCAAAGCCACAATGAATTACGTGGTGGACATGCAGAATGGATATTTCAGTTTTTTTACTACCACTTGTGGTTAGGTTGAAATGCGGCCTAGACCTGAATAAAAATAGTTATCTTGTTACCATACATCGTAAGCTTCATTGGGAATAGCTGGAAGTAGTTTCCATCGCGATACACGTTTTGTCACTAACTTGGTTCTCATGAAATTACTAACAGTATTAGATAAATTCTTTGTCCCTTATGGAATAACAAAACCATTCTGGTACAGACTGCATTTAGACCTAACCACAATCTCCATTAAATTGCCGCTACAGAATCAAACTATGTACACACACCCACACACGCGTATTTGAATCGCAAACTGTATTTGCGGTAACAACATCGTTTGCTTCATCAAGATTCCTAGATTGCATAGCATAATTTAACACATTTAATTTCATCATACTCTGTCAGTATAAACTGCAACGTGACGTAAGAAAGCGCAATACTAAATTCACTGAATCGCGATGTAAAACACACCACTTTAAATCTCATTTTCAACACTCGTTAAAAAGTAATGCTAGTCTATTATGTGCAAAATAGCAAGGTATGCTGATTTACTACACTACACCAAAAAAATTTTGAGAACAAAGTCATCCCATTGAGAGCTATGACTAAATATTTATAGACAGGTACCGAAGTTTGCAATTCTAACCGCCCACTTCAAGAACAATTATTAGAATGCAACTTACTTATGAAATGACATTCTAGGTTCTTTCCTCTCTTGTCCATTTGTGCAACCGTATGCAACACAAGATGGCATTATAAAACACTTATACACATTACAAAATGAAATAATCGCAGCATCTAACACAATGTGAACTTCGCATTTGTTTGGGATCGCAATATCGCCGCTGCCGCCACTGCGCATGCGCGAGAGTTTAGAGCCGGCTTCACAGATTTAACGACACTTCTCCTCCATATATTTCCTTCCTCCATGGTGTCACATCGCTTATACAGAAAATAGTAATATCCTTGATTATTTAAATCTAATAAAAAAGTTATCTTAAATCTCATTTATCATGTATCGTGTATCAAAAACTAAGGGTTTCATATATAAGGGTAGTAGGAATTTATTATGGAAAAGCTTATAAGGAGAAACGAATAAGTCATCTTTTATGATATCTTTCGGTATATGAATACTTTACTCTGGTTAGATTATCAGAGTATTTGGTTAGGATTTTGAAATAAATAAATGTATTTCACTTAAGATGACGGAGACTATAATTTCGAAAACAGATAACTGTTATTTATTTGACTAATACATTTCGCATTAAGTTTCTCCGAGTTTTTAATAAACTTCATTGTCTCTTACCGTCTGCCAAAACGTAGGTTATTGTTTAACCTAGTCCTTATAACTGACACAGATAAAATAGCGTAAATATTGCATCCCCTTTTCCTTACATGAATTTCTGCGTCTAACTGATACAGATAAAATAGCGTAAATATTGAATTTCCTTCTCCTTACATGAATTTATGCGTCTAGCTGTAAATAAACGAAAAGCAAGATGATGGTACGAATGTAATATGATGGTTGTTGATTGGCGAGTGACGGCTGACACGTGACCGTTGTCTAGCCAATAGCTGTATAAACGACGTAAACAGACTTCAGATTAGCGTTTTATATAATAGGACTAGCTTCTAGCCCGTCAAAAATGACGGTTTGAACGCCATATTCTGGCAGTTCATTTTATTACTATAATTATTTTGCAGTTGGTTAATTATACGGGATTGTTATTAGATAATGCTAGTGGCCTTGATTTGATAATGTTCTACACAGCAATACAGTAGTAACTTCTACTGAATTAATGAGGGCGGATGTATAGAACCAATAAAATGAAAAATAAATTAGGAATCCAGAAACTTTTGCTATCCATGTAATATCAGTTTTATTCCTAGTCCAGGCACACCTCAGCACGATAGGTACGAACTACGTTCACCCGCATTTATTAATACCTTCAGTAACTTGGCGCATATGAAAGCAGTTTAATTGGTTTGTAAAACTCATTTCAGAGTGAATTACGCTGTAATCAAATCTGTCGGTGGGCTTTCTGGTCAACTTAACCACAACCCTCCATTAATATTGCTTTCGAAATTCATAACTTCTATTACTCTCAAATGCTGTAGTCAATCGCAAGACATATTGTTTTTAAGCAGTGATTCCGTTGTAATACAGCCTGTAGACTACCATTATTTTCAAGCAGAAATTAGGTTGTAATACATCCTGGACGGGCATAATACAGTTAAATGTACTACGGAAAATATTTCTAGAGGATTCTTGCATTTTACCACAGCAATTCCTGGCAGAATCGCGATCTCCAGTATTACCGATTTATTTACATTATTTTACTTTAAATGACGGGAAGTATAATATCAAAAACGGATAACTGCCATTTATCTGAATGATATATTTCGTTTATAAATGTTTCTCGGGAAACAAACCGAGTGATGTTGTTATTAATGCACAATATTTCGGCGACTTTATTCTCCGTCGCCATCTTCAGGTGCAGTTGCAAGTCTTGAAGTCTGCCTTAATAACAACATCACTCGGTTTGTTTCCCGAGAAATATTTATAAATAAACAACGCCGAGAAAGATTACATTCATTGATATATTTCGTGATTCGTACATTTCTTGTAAACTTCCTCTGAATTTTTAAACTTCATCGTTTCTTATCTCCGGCCAAAAAAAAAAAAAAAATTGTAGGTTGGGCAGTTCTATCATTACCGTGGCCCCAAAATCTGATGATGAATTCTTGTGTAATTCGACGAAATAAATCGAAAATAAAGAATACATTTTTTTGATATCTCGCTTGGTTTTCGAGATATAGCATCTTAAAAATCAGTCATAGTTATAGTTCCTTCTGCTTTTGGCGTTTTTTCTTCTGGTCCAGGTCGTATTTCAACGTAGCAACAATCATTCGAAGGAAATAAAACACCTATAGAGCGTTTCCACCGTGTAGATATGGTGGTTGTGGTGAAAAAAAAAATTCTCGTCCAGGCCGGATTTCACCCTAACCTCCCCACTTTTGAGATACAATATCTCGAGAACTAAGCGAGATATCAAAAAACTTTATTCTTTATTTTCCTTTTTTCTCGTCGAGTTACATACGAATTCATCCTCAAATTTGGCTATAGCGAAATGTTTCGTCTGGTTCAGGCCTTATTTCTAAGTAACTACGTCTATTTTGAGATACGATATCTCGAGAACCAAGTGAGATATCAAAAAAATTCATTCTTTATTTTCGATTTATTTCGTCGAGTTCTATAAGAATCAATCATCAGATTGTGGCGCCACGGTAATGATAGAATCCCCGTAGGTTGTGTTTTATAGTACTCATTATTGATACAGGTAATATACGTACACATGCAATATCCTTCTCCTTACATGAATTTTTGCATCTGGTTGTCGTAGATAAATAAAAAGCAATATGTAAATTTAAACGAACGTACTAATTGTAACTTTTGTGACACGTAATTACCTCGCATTAATTTTTTTCCCTGCTCTCCGTATTTCTAATATTTCTGCTAACTGCTATTTTGCGGCAATAATATCGTTGTTGTATTCCGAGTGTCATATCGCTTATACTGTAAATAGTCATATCCTTGACTGTTTAAATCTAAATCAAATCAAAAGTTTATATTAAATCTCATTTAATAGTTAACACATGTATCAAAAACTAATGGTATCATATATAATGGTATTAAGAATTTATTCTGGAAAAGCTTATAAGGAGAAACGAATTAGTCATTTTTAATGATATCTTGTGTTCTATGAATACGTTACTCTGGTTAGATTATCAGAGTATCTGGTTAGGATTTTGCATAAATAAATGCATTTTACTTAAGATCACGTAGACTATAATTTCGAAAACAGATAACTGTTATTTATTTGACCAATACATCATTACGTTTCTCCGAGTTTTAAATACACTTCACAGTTTCTTACCGTCTGCCGAAAAAATCTTAGGTTATGGTTTAACCTAGGGCTTATAACTGACACAGATAAAATAGCGTAAATATTGAATCCCATCTCCTTACATGAATTTTGGCGTATAACTGATACAAATAATATAACATAAACATCGAACACCATTCTCCTTACACGAGTTTCTGCATCTAACTGTAGTAAATAAACAAAATGCAACATGGAGGAATGAATGAAATATGGTGGCTGTTGATTGGCGAGTGACGGCTGTCACGTGACCGTTATGTAGCCAATACGCGTACCAGCTATAGACGACGCACGCAGACGCCACGTTAGCGTTTTATATAATAGGATTATGTTAATAGTTTATCATTAAACCTTCAGAGACTCTGATGGTAAAAAAATTCTATTGTTATGAATAACTCTAACTGCAATTCTTCTTTAATTCATTTAAATTTTCATTTGTACCCGAGGTTCCATAACTTGTATTTTGACTCGCGTAGGAATAAAACGACACCAGGTGGTGGGCAAGCAGAATCTTTCTTTAGAGCTGCAATTTATACAATTAAAGCACACATTTTCAGTTATTGTTATTCCAATGCAGTTTAATGTTTTCAGAAGCAAAATTCAGTTTTCGCATTCTTGCATCCAAGGTATTCGGTGAGCAGACAGTATAAAAGCTACACAAACATTTATTTTTAAACCGTGCTGTCTTCTCTCAAGTTATTAAGACAATACTAGCCGACATTAAAAAAAGTAAGAAAAGCTGCCAGAAATAAACGAACAATTAGAGGTTATGTAAGAGCTATGAGCTTCTTTCACATGTCCACAAAAATAGGAATATTGAATTTTAATTTTTATATTCTCAAGGGATTTATCAATATTTCCATAAAAAATAGCTGCTACTTAACATTTTAATAGCTTTTATTAATCCTCTCCCAGTCAGTTAGTCAATACACTGGCGAAATTAGGAACTAGGAATTTTCTTTTGATTCGGGCTTTACGCCTCGTTCATGTCGACATCATTAGTGGCGGGAAGGAACTGGGGACAAGGAATTCGGCCATGACCTTTTAAAGGAACCAACCCTGCATTCACCTGGAGTAATTTGGGGAAACCGTGTGAATTCCAAATTTGTATGGCTGGATGAGGATTCGAAACCGTGTCCTCGCGAATACGAGTCCAGGACGTTACCGCTCACCCACCACGCTCGGTGGTACTAGGAAAAGTCGATGGTAAGCTAACTTAGAACGAAAATTAGTAAACATAATTAAGTATTGATAATGCTAATAAAGTAGACAATGAGTTAAAGCAAAAATACCAACATCAAAATGCTGGATCTAAATTATGACCTCATTTTTAGGTACGAATTTTTATTAAAATTATCGATTGTTATCCGACCTATAACACACCATTAGCTGTCAATTAACCTTTGCCTTCATTTAGCCGACTGCCTTGAATTACAATTATGTTATTAGCTTCTTACATTACATTATACCGAAATTTCTCTTAACTCTGACATGATATTTCACAAATAAACTAAAAAAATACTACTAAGCAAACATACGAATAACAAAACCCGTTAAGCTTTAGACCATATATGGGCAACCCCCGGTCCCCGGGTCGGATCCGGCCCCCCACTAGCTTCAATCCGGCCCGCGAGAGATTGAGAAATTTCAAATAAGCTTCAAACTCACGTCTCTCATTAATTTTCATTTGATTTTTTTATCTGTTTTTGTTAATTTGCTTTTTGTATGTTTGATTATACTATTGTAATTCTAAAAAATAAAAAAATGTGTGAATTTTTATCGGCTTTTTATACACTACTAAGTATATTTCTTACCTACGGCCCGCGACCTGATTAAGTCCCAAAATTACGCCCTCAACTAAGCAAAGGTTGGCCATAACTGCTTTAGACGAATGGTGTTGGAAGCCGTGGAAAATCTTCGAGTTTATCCAGGAACACATCACAAGTGCACTTGAGCACACACAAACAAAAATCATTATGAACGGACTCATGAATAATGAAGAATCCCTGAGATGTAAAATTATTTCAAGAACGGTATACTGAAATCTAATAATACACTTTGTTCATCATTCTAATGCACTGTTAAGAGGCCACGCTATTGTAAGAAGGTGAAGTGAAATTTGTAATCTGCTAGCAAACCATTTCTGTTATTCTAGTCGTAAAATATATGCTTAGAATGGTGGAAGCTTAAGAACTATTGTAGTTATAGCCAAGACGATAATGAAGAACGGTATTAGTTTTTTTTTTTTTTGTTTTATTCCAGGCTTTACGGCTCGTCGACGTCGATACTACTAGAGCTGAGAGAAGATTAGAGGCAAGTAGCGGGAAGAAATTTGGCCATGGCCTTTTGAAGGAACCATCCCGGCATTTGTCAGGAGTGATTTTTCTGGAAACGGAAATCCAAACGGGAATTTGACCCACATTCTCCCTAATTCCAGGTCCCAGGATAATCGCTCACCCACCAGACTCTGTATAGTATTCGGGTAACTGCTAAGCTTCCAATTGCTGTAGTAGCCTCGCCCTAGCCTGCCTGCTACATTGCAGTGTTAGGAAGGGGGAAATAATATGTTGTGAACTTATCTTAATTTTAATGAGATTTCATTATGGGTAGGGTTGATATAGCTGCGTGACCCATTTGCTCAAAGTGACCCACCAAGCACCCCCCCCCCCCTCCCCACTCCTCCTCCTGTCTCACGTTTCGTTTGTTATGCAGCAGGGCTCCGCTTCGCTGAGGTTTCGCTGTCACCGTTCGAATTGTCTTGCATTGGCGATAAATATGGAAGCAAAGCTAGCGAACTTTCCCACTAACTCAGCAGACCAGAGCCTGTCGTACGATCACAGATTCGATTTGTCAGACCACAAAGTTAGTATTGTTAACCTCATCGAATGCTGAGGTAACACACGCACTCCTTTAACCACCTATTGGGCCAAGTAAAAGAGGACATCAGGATTCTAGATCATTTTCTGTCATCAACTTGATAAGTGTTTGAAACACCTTTCCTGTATACCGTTACTCTCACTTTTACCAAATTAGTATCGACAACAGCCAAAATTCAGTGGATAATCAGGAAAAAAATTTTTAAACTAGACCCAAAGTCCGTCAAAAATGACTGGTTTATCTGAGTGTTATCTTATATCTTTAAGCGAGCAATTCTGGTATATAAATATATACATATTTTCGATCTCGGAAACGGCTATAACGATTTGAATGAAATTTCATATTTAGATAATATTTTGCCTTTTAATTTTATATAAATAGTTGTCATCCTTGCAAAAACCCAATTTTCCAAATAACTAACAATTTTTGCTCTTGGTATCTCGAAAACAGCACTAACGCCATCTCGTAGACGATTCAGGTACCAGGAAGCCTACTAATATTTTCTGTTTGGTTTCTAGGAACTCATATATTTAAACGAACATTTCTTGCATACATTTATTTCTTCGGAAGAATACTAGCACTACATGTTTAATAGTAAAATATTTAAAAAGGAGAATTTTAAAAATTGGCTTTGTCAGAAGTGATACTTTACAAAACTTCTTTGAAAATAATATTGACTGTATATCAAACATCAATAATACTGAATTGTAAAAAGTTGTTATCATTAAATACTACCAGTTTAATTGTGAAGCGTTTAAAAAGTAGATATTTAAAAAATAGATACTGGCTTTGTCAAATGCAATTTTTTCAAACTTAAATTATTTTTAACGCCACCTTGTGTCTACTGTTTTATCATTGGTTATTGTAAACAAAAGCTTCTAAATGCATAGCCTTGTATACTTCTGTAGCTGACCCGTGTAAAACATTTAAAAAGAAGATATTTTAAAATTGGTTTGGTCAAAAGTGATTCTTTACTTTACAAAACTTCTTTGAAAGTAATATTAGCAGTTATAATGTAATCATCGTTTACTTTTTGACTGTATGTGTATTTAATACAAACATCAATATTACTGAATTGTAAAAAGTGGTTATCAGGGCGCTGTGCAAAGTACGGCCAGTAGAAAAAATTGTTATTTCGGGATGAAAATGTGATTACCGCACTCCTTCGGCATTAGTATTCAAGAAAAAGTGTACGCGAAGTCGACAAGACAGGTAAGACAAGAGTAATACAATGCAATACGTGCGGTATTAACCAATATGTAGCAGCTATCTTTACCGTGAATGTGTTGATTTTCAAGGAGCTGTATTAGCGGAGGGAGTGGTTAGGTTTAAATGCCGCCTGGATCTGCATGAAGACTAATATTCCATGGTGTATCATGGTTTTTGAATGAATAAGGTGGCTGCAGTACCGAATTCTAACTAAATAATGACACATGTGGTTCAAGACCTCTATTGCCGCTAAGTCAGCAATGTTTCTAATCTTGTTGTGTTTAGGTTGAATGGCAGCCTGGACCAGAATGATTACTAACATTCCATGATGCTTAGTCGATTCTGAGTAAACAAAACAGCTGCCACACCAAGTTTTGACTATAAAAACCTCACAGACGGCTCAAGATGTCTGTTAATGCATAGTGCGTAATCGTAATGCATGTGCGTAATCGTATGTTTTGGCGCTAATTACAACTTTGTTACTTATTTTACGGCTTTAGGGTACACTTATCCTTAAAGTGCCAAGGAAGCAGCTAGCCCTATTTTCAACCCAATTTAACAGTTCTTTCTACTAGCCGTACTTTCGACAGTAACCGGTTATCTAGGGCGCTAATGACCCCGCCGTCGACGTGCCCTTAAACCCCAACAACAACAACAACAGTAACCGGTTATCATTAAATACTACCAGTTTAATTGTAAAACATTTTATGTAAGTAGGAAAGAAATATATTGAATGTATAACAAATATGGAGCGGTCTGACAGCTCAAATGTAATTAGTTGGGAAAAAAGTTGTTTCTGCGCAAGCTCTCAAAAAATTCTGGCTACGATTCCGTTTTCAAATCCCGGTGGGGGCTAGAATTTTTAAGATTTGTATTTGATCATACGAACTACGATGGGGCGTTCTGTGGTTCGGTATCTACGTTAAATTGTACATCCCAGAGGAAAGGAACTGGCCGTCCTACCTCTGATACAATGGCTTAGTATGCCTCCTTTTGGAGGATCCAACCAACCATCAGGTTAGGTTTTTTTACTGTCTATGTATTTAATCTATCCAATCTAATACTATTATAGGAGCAACTCTTATAAATAGATAAAAATTAAAACTTCTCTAAGGATTTTGATGAAATCTTGCATACTGAACAGTAATCGAAAGATGGTGAGCGAAGATCGGTCACCCAGGTACTGGTAATTTATTTCCCCCCAGTTTCCTAGCTAAATAGAATTGTTGTAAAATAAATCTCATTGTAATTCAACGTCCCTTGTGCTGTTGCAAAAATTTTCAATTGGCAACTTGGTCAGCTATCTTCTCCTAATTCTATCCACCGAGTTGATGACAAGCCTTAAAATTAAATTTTTTCATACATATTTTGTCTTAGCACGTCATTTAGGTGTCGGGAAAAGATAGGGACGATTATTGTCTCTCGTCCGTGAGAATGGTATTGTTAGCAGTATAGGTATGTGTTTCGAGAAAGCCGTGCGTCAGCAAACAGACTTCACTTGCAGTTCGAGACAACACCTGTTTGAACAGCTTATATGCTAGTCCTGCTGTTCCCTGTCGAGTGACCAGTCAAGTATTTTACAAAATTGTTGTTTCTCAAATTCCACGTAATGACGAGAAAATGCAATTTTATGATTATTATGCTCGCACGTGTCTGCTTGATTATTCGCACACATACACAGTGTCCTACGCTATTTATTATCAATGTGATCTTTATATTACTACTTTTAAGCTTCTACAACTACATTAAATACCATTCGTGGGACAAAAACTTTTAAAGAGATAGAAAGAAAGTTTAATAAGGAATTTTTATTATTTTTAAAATGAAACTAAATTCATCTAGCATACAGTTTAGTGTTCATATTTAATAAAGAATTTTGAGGCTCTAATAACGGTGTTATGTACATAAGGTCGTCGGGTGAAACATACAGAGAGAGTAAATTACGAAACTTTTCTGTCTATGTAAGAAATCAGTTAGCTATAGAAGTTTATTAACCTTCTCAAGTGAATAATCGTCCTCTAATACAACGTTACAACTAAGTTTCCTCGGTCACAACTGCAAAATAAATACCAGTTCTGTTCTGGAAGTACGGGCCAAACGTATGTGTCATAGTGTATTATATTTTTAAGGTTAACCATTTTATACATTCTGTTATTTTAACGATTAAATATTAAGGGTTTAATTCCATTCTATCAACTGAATCTGGAATTTTTTAATGTAAACAGCGAAGCTCAATGATGTTTCGCATTTAAAATGTAATTCGATGAACTTTCCTTATATGTCAAAAAAATATCACAATGAAAATTGTATGGGAATGGAAAATTTTATTTTGTGCGTAAGGTTGTCAGGGATTAGAATAAATTACAAAGAAATCGCAAAACTAGATGGGGGGGGGGGGGGAGGGGGTGGCAGGAATTTTTTATCACTCAAAGTATATAAGATAGTAATAAAAAAAAAATTAGAAGGGGGTAGTTAGATGACTATGTAAATTTCCACCTGAACATGCAGTCGGTCGAAATTTGTCATTTAAATTCAATCATGGATATTCAATTCAATTATGTTGATTCATTGCAAGTTAGTCTCTGACACGTCCCTGTCAAATAATTTATAACGTTTTATTGTCCTAAAAAACATATTATATGAAGGCTGAAAATAATTTTTAATATTTAATTTAGCCCTTATAATCAGTTTCAAATCATCAATGATTTCTAGCATTTCGTTCTAACGTTTGGATACTATGTGAGTTTATTTCACACATTCTGCAGTATTTTCTTGTAAGCGCATTTGTCATTCCCAGTTGTGCTGATGCAGTATAAACAGAAGAATATTTTTCCAAGAGGTGACTTTTTCTTTGCATATAAATGTCTTCCTCTTCCGAATTCATGACGTCCTCTGAATTTAAATGGTGTCCCACGTATTAAAGAAAATAAAAGAAATATTACCTATATTTTCTTCTGACATAATCGTTCAGTAAGTTGCATCTAAACACCAATACCTACAGTATTCACAAGCCACTGTAGAAATTCAAACACGTACTGTGAGGGCACTTCAGAGGTGAAGAGTTAAATAAAAAATTATATTTTGTCCTGAGGATAAAAAAAAAAAAGCAGTTAACAAAAATTTACTACCCATAATAAGATAAGGAGACACAAGACGGGTACGTGTCAGTAGAAGTATTAAAACTGATTTTTTTCCCCATTACATTAGTATTGTGGTTTATGAAGAAAGTTTAAATGAGAATAGTAGAACTGAATGTAAACTCTGTTTTATATGTAAGTATGTCCGGAAAGCAGTTTAATGACAGTTATTACAGTACAGCATGTTGTAATGTACGCCTTATAAGAGGGGTGAGAGAATATCCTTAATTGCGCGCTTTCAAGTGATGCTTACTATTAGTATTAAGATAAGAGACCCATTCCTTCTGTTTTATCCTTGCTTTTCTAAACTCAAACTGGTGGTCATCTAATATCTCATTCGCTTCCCTGTGTTTTACTCTTGCTTGCTTGTACTATCTTTGGCATTCTGAAAAATATTTGTATCGCTTTTGTCTCGTGAAGTTTGATTGAGTTTTAGCATCTTCTAAGAATACGAAAAGAGAAAATCTATTCTTGCTGCCTTCTATTAGCTTAATGCCCGGTCTGAAAAACTTGATCTCCTTAATTCAATATCAACAACTTTCTATTTTACATTACTCTAGATTAAGCATGTCGTACAGTTTTTACATGTATTTATTTCATAAGTCAGTTCATTTTTCTTTTCCATTAGTACTCTTAAATTGACTAATGCTCTGTAAGATCGCCATACATGTTGCAAATACTGTGCCAACAGCCATTTCTTTCTCGACTTCTCTAATTTTTCGTTACAGCCATTTCTTTCCAACTCTTCTTTGTCATTGTTCTTTTATTTGAGTTCTCAATCATCGACATTGCTTTCTTCCTTCTGAACTCCAGCATTCATGTGCTTTATCGTTATCATTATACATGCGACGATAATCTAATACAATTAGCAAACAATGGATTTATCTTTTTCTTAAATGTTCTAAGCCGTATCTAATATACAGTATATTAGATGACAATGTTGTATAGAGAGTCAGAGTACATGAGTATGAACTGAAAATGGTTGTATGGTAGCCATTTTGAGAAGAGCGTGGAGAAGCTGCAACATTCAATTATTGGTTCCTAAAAACAGTTACAATATAGAATCCCCTTCGAAGAAACTTAATGATTATTCGCTATTATTCTCGACTTTCCTCGTAGATTGACCAGTCTCACCTCCCCTTCTGTCCGTATTGATATCAGTTGTTCCAAATGACACAGGGCCAACTAAATAGATCACATATTATAAAATACGCTTCACAAGATCTCAAAATTATTTCCCTCAAAATATTCGTAAAAACAAGACAAAACTATTAAAGAGAGAAAGCTACCAATAAAAGAAAAGGAGATATCCTCTGACGAAGACCGACACCATCATACTGTTAACGTTGTTATGTAATTACGAGAAACCAACATCTACGGACTAAAGTCGAGCGGATTGTATTACGAACCAGATTCTGTTCTACTTTCAACCACTGTAAACCGTCAAAACAAATTCTGAGGTAAGTCACAACCCTCATCGGAGTTTTTTTATTGACCTGAAACGTCTGGACTTTCAAAATCGGCTCATGATTCAGGAAATGAGATGATCGAACCTCCATTCGTCCATATTTCTCCACTTCTTTTAGAAGCCAAAATTCTTACTTTTCATTTTATCTCCTTCATAATTTATCTTGTTAGTAACAAACATCAGTCCACGTCACTTCCGCTGTTTTGAGTGAGGCATAGATTCTCAGAATAAGTCGGAATTCAATACATAGGCAGATAAAAGATGGTGGAGTATAAAGCATTGCGCACAAAGTTCTAGTAAAAAAATTACAATTTTTCTCCCTGTCAACAAAAGCATTCATTAACGGTAAGGTAATTCAGTGGAAAAGTATCTAAATAGCGGAAGCTCCCCATTCCGAAAAAAATTTCGGCTTTGATGTCTAGTGCCCTAGCTCGAGGCAAAGCTTGGTTTGTGTTTGCGAATTGCTGTTCCGTGGTTCGAATTCCACGTAAGACGATATGGTCTCTTTTATCCGTTAGGATAACGAGCTTATGTTAGACTGGAACGACAGAGGCTAATCGTGCGTCCAATATAAACACTGTCATCAAGTCTGTGTAGCCACAGGGAACTACTATCTAAAAATTTGTGAATTACTGGGGGATTTTTTCAGTCATTTGACTGGTTTAATGCAACACTCCATCCCTTCCTATCTTGCGCTAAATTCTCCGTCTTAACCCTTACAGCCTGCGTCTTCAATTATCTACTTAACATATTTTAATCTTTATTTACCTCTACAGTTGTTACTTTCTTTAACAAATTAACTAATCTTGGATATTACAAAATATAACCTGTCTCCTCCTCAAACTTCTTTCCTCAACCATCATTTCCAAAACAAGTTCATTTCTTAATTTACCTGTCCACTTAATTTTCAGCATCCTTCTATAGCACAATATTTCTGGTATTCATAAAGTTCACGCTTCGCTACAGTAAAATGCTGTGCTGCACGCATAAAGTGCTCTAGATCAATATTTGAAACTAAAAGTAAATAAAACTGACCGGCCATTCGGAATTAACATGCAGTACAGTGCAGTGCAGTGTTGTGATAATCGCTAGTGAAATAACTATCTGGAAAATAAATTAATACTCACAAAGAAAGCAAAAATCACTGCAGCTGAAAGTGATACAATAGACCGAAAAATGTAAGTAGATTTTAATTTAGATAATAATTACATTGTACAAAATATAACAACATAATCAAATTGTAACATGTGTACCTAATTAACAGGGGAACCCGCTGAAGATGCTTCTGCAAAAGAAGTGAAACGCGCTCGGGAGTTCAATAAATGCACAAACATTCAATTGCTATGGCGTTATTTATTTATCAACATTATCAGCAATTGAGGAAAATGATCGACAACGTCTAGAAAATAAATATAATTTAAAGTCCTCTGTGTGGATGTGACGAGGTGAGTGTAGATGATGCTAAATACATCTTTTTCGGCGCTAAAAACAATCTAAACAGATCTACGCATTTAATAACACAGCTGGAGAGACCAGGATACTTTCCAACACTAAGTGTCTCACTTATGTTCAATAACTGAAACATTGTTACTATGTAATTAATGCGAAATATTGTCGTAATAATCTTGTATATTTGTAATTTGTGTCATGACTGTATGACGTTTTTGGCCTACTGCCAGAGTAAATAAAAAAAGCAGATAGTTCAAAGGGATCGGCGGAGAGAGAAGGCATTCGGAATTTAATACGTTTCCAATAGTACTTCCGCGGTAGAACGATTTCAATATTTTCCTGCATCATGCATATTTAAATACAAACGATACAGTGTACGCAGAATTCAGCGATGAAAGTCTTCGACACTTCAATTAGGTACTTCATTGTCTGAGACAAAATTATGGGGAACTTTATGATTGGGTGGTCGCCGTGAAGAAGTCATTTGTATCCCGTGTCAGTTACAGACGCCACTACATAGATTGCAAGGTTTCTTGCCGATGTAGATGACCAACCAAATTAGCGTTGGCATGTCTAGCCTGGTCGATGACCTGAGCGAGTGAACTCTGCTGAATGAGACGAGAGATAAGAGACGCCATTTAGCGAGCAGACCTGTAGCCGCGTGACCAAGTTGGCAGCTCGGCTTGTAGTACGTTCTGTACTGCCTTGAACCCGTCACCCCGGCACGACCTTGAACCAAGTGAAACTTTGTTTGCCACCGGTCAATGGTCTTTGGTAGCATTAAAATACGCTCCTATAAGGAAAAACAGTACTACACCCTCAAATAAGGTATTGAGGTAGTTGTTACAGGCTTGAGATGATGCTTGCAGCTCGTACCAAAGATTGAATTGCTACAAACCAGCTGAGCATAATATTCTACGTCTTAATGGGTTCTGTGTATGAATCTCGACCTGGCGCTCCCTGTAACTCTTTGAAAGTTGTTTATTGCTTCGACTTATCGACTTAGCAAATGTATCAATATTTGTGATTTTTTCGCAGCCATGGAAATTTTGCAACTATTCCATGATGAATTATAAACTCCCAGTGTTTTTATTGATAACCTTATACATTTGTGGTGTAGATGTCTTAAATGTCTAGCAGGCGATAAGATTAAATTCAGGAAAAAGATTGAAAGAATTTTTAATTGATAACTCCATTTACTCCATCAAAGAATTTATTTCTAAGATATCTACAAAATAAATGTAAGTAGGTTGGGTATATATAGTTGATATTATTACTGTACATATTATGCTGAGATATTACAACTATTGGTGGATTTGTCTATTTTGTATCCTGGAAAATGAATGTATTGTATAGGAAATTTCGCGCAACTATCAAACTATCGTTGTTATTATATTTAGGGCTTAAATAGTCCTTTTTCCATCGATTCGGTTTGAAATGGGAATAAATAATATTTAATTAATTGCGGTGGAACATATGCACAGACAATTCGTCTACATGTCTACTTTTTCATTGTAGGGGAGAGTAACATGTGTAATTGAGACACTGTGTAGCATAAAACAGTATGGACTACAGAGTGATGGTGAGCACTACAGTACTAACATAGCGCTCCCACATTACCAGACACCCACAAGACAACCCCCCTTTGCATCTGATTAGACGCAGTGCAGTCGAGCCAGCTGCGTAGGGCGGTAATGTTCGGTATTAGCATTCAGGAGATTGCCGGTTCAACATTGTTATTTTTCATGGTCCCCAAGATCACTTAGGACCAATGCCAGGATACTGTACTTCTTTCATAAATGCCATGGACCATTTACTTCCTATTCCTTGGCCAAATTTCTGTCTCGGCTATAAAGATAACGTCGTCGGCAGGCTGCACAGCCGTATTTCTTTGTTAAAAAGGAAGGAAACAGCAAGTAAGAAATGTTAAGAGAAGTTTTTTGTTACGCCCATGTTACTCACCTCTGAAGTGGGAGACTCGTTTCAAATTATTAATTCATAGAAACATGGCCTGGTCGTTACAGAACGGTAGGCACGTAGGCAGTGTATAAGACGTGGCGAAATTAACTATCAAATAAAAATCAGCAGTTTCTAGTACCGTGGCAAGTTTCATGTCCTTCTGGTTACTAAAAGAGTAAAATATAACAACCGCATCTGCTCTATGTATATGCCTTATCGCCACAAACTTTTTCTAGAACTGTTTAATGCGTCTTTGATAGCTTCTCATGACGTAAAAGCGTCCATCAGTGCTAGTGGAAGACACGTGTCAAGTACCACAACGTCAGGATGGATATAATATTCAGAGACTTCTGAACTCTTAATATGAGATCTCCCAATTTCGTCTTCGGTCAAATATGAGGTGAATATATTCCCTGACAGTAACATTTTACTGTCATGAACATCCAAAGCTCTGCTTCACGCTTGAGTTAAACTGCAGTTCTGTGCCGATGTTTTGGGCTGGTACCTTGATTCAGTATAAAATTTTCAGGTGGATGGCAGATTCTTTGGTCTTCTGAATATTGTCTTGATGTCTGTACGTCTTTGTAATTTCAACGAAAACGATAACTCGAGTTCAAACATTTACGTTTAAGAGAAGTATATCAATTAACTTATGGACCTTATCTCATTAGCGTTTTTGTTTTGAGACACTTTATGTGTAGTCTTATTACTGGGAACGGCTTTGTACAAAGATGCTGATGTGTGATTTATTTCCGCGAAATACAGTAAGTTGTTGTCTGTACTATAAGTTGGATAATCATTAAAAGATTTTCATGAATCTGATATGTTATAGTTTCCGATTAAATATTGGAGTTGTTGGTCTTTGGTAGATACGTAGCTCAGATTATAGAGAATATCAACATGGCCAGCACTATTGATTTCCGAAGAAGCCTTGGATTCTCTTCGGAACGGCTCCCCAACATCACTCTGTCTGCTGTCATATGACTACTGTGGAAATAGCTCCCTGCGAAGGTAAATTGTAACGGAACGTGGCACTGATATCCTGACGTTGCCGCAGGTCAAGGATGGTCATGCCAATGGTCCTCGAGGCCTCATTTCAAACTTATGTTTCTTACCTTTGGTTGATGCCTTCTTCGGGTTTTGATTCCTCTGTCATTATTTTTACAATATTCGTTCAGTAATAACATTTCTTTAAACTTCAAAACTTTCATTGAGTTTGGTGCTAACATGTCGGAAGTTATTGTGTATTTCTAATAACTCTAATGATAGCTGATTAATGTTTTACTAGAAGTGTGTGTTACTGTTACAAGTTCTACGTTAGTCTTAAATAAATATTAAAAAAACGAGAATGTTAACAATGGCTGAACAGATAACAGAGAAACAATCAGTAAGTTTCACTATACTTTAAGTCCAAATTCAGTTTTATTGTAATACACAGTTCAGGCTCGATATACAGTTAAAATAGACAGCAATGTAATATTATTGTTTGTAATAATCACGCAATGGAAAAACAAACTTTATAACAGCCTGTCCGATAGTGACGATGCTTTGAATTACGTACTAACAAATTTAGTTACAAATTGAATTCTTTATTAACCACAGAGTCAGCAGAGAGATTATAGCCAGCATGGTCTGAGTGCCCAAGGTGGAACAGAAGGACGAATTTGTACAAATGCTGTCCTGTCAGGTTGCGCTCTCGAGTTTCATGCCGACTAAGGCGACGGAGAGACCTCATGCGGTGTCATCGTCCACAGATCCCCACCTGTCTGTCTATCCAAGCTGCTGCGCATTAACTGCGTAGGATCAAGTCCAAGCATATGGAGTCTATTATTACCTGAAGGCGAAAAACGTAAATTGTATGCAGTTTTAAACACGAAAATACAGCTATCTCTCTAAAACATATTATGATTTGTTAAAATTAGTATCTCTATTGGGTTGCATTATTCTGCAGTACCTGGGTTACCGATATTCGCTCGGCATCATTCGATTTCTGTTCAGTATGCAAGATTCCATCAAAATCCTTAGAGAAATTTGTGAGAAATTAATTTTATCTATTTACAAAAGTTGCGAATATAATAGTATTAGATTGGATAGATTAAATACATAGACAGTATAAAAACCTAACCTGAAGGTTGGCCGGTTCGAATCCCCGTCCGGGCATCCAGATTTGGGTTTTCCATGGTTTCCCAAATCTCAAATGCCGGGATGCTTTCTTCAAAAGGCCATGGCCGAATTCCTTCCCATTCCTTGCCCCCCATCCTTTCCCGTCTCTAAAGGCCTCGCTCTTAAGAGACGTTACACAGTTAAAAAAAAAAAAAAAAAAAAAAAAAAAAAAACTAAAAAAAACAATAAAAAAACCAAAAAAAACCTGGTTGGTTGGATTTTCCGGAAGTAGGCATACTAAGCCATTGTATCAGAGGTAGGACGGTCAGTTCCTTTCCTCTGGGACCTACAATTTTACGTAGAATCCGAACCACAAAACACCCCAGCGTAGTTCATATGATCAAATAAAAATCTTAAAAATTCTTGCCCCCACCGAGATTTGAACCTGGGATCGTAGCCAGAATTATTTGAGAGCTAGTGGAGTAACCACTTTTTTCCCTACTAATTACGTTGCTCACGTTGTTCGACACTTTCACTGGCCACACGTTGTGACGTACGCAATCGATTACGCTCTCGTTGAACATATAAATTAGAGGTTTTACCTCACTTATTATTGTAGACAAGTTTTGTAAGCATCTTTCTTTAGCAGCACGTATGGGCAGAGCTAATGGCAGCGTTTCATGAAAAGAAACCTGCTTAGGTCGAATTTCATCTGGTTTTTTTTGAAGTCTTCACTGATTGAAATTCGAGTTACTTGTTTGAGACGATTTTCTTCTAAGTTTTCTTAAGATGAGTCTTGGCTGCGTGAAGTTTGATTATAGTTAAAAAAAAAATTAAAGGCTTCCTATGCATTTCGTAGCTCATAGTTGCTTACTACAACCAAAGATAAAACAGTAGTCTCACTGGTGCCTCAAAATTCTACGAGATTACATGGCGTTAAATTTTTTTTTTTTTTTTTTTTTTTTTTTTTTTTTTTTTTTTTTTTTTTTTTTTTTTTTTTTTTGCATGGAGGTAGTTAAAAGTTTTCTTAGTGGCATTTTATAGTGCACATTTCCTTTGTCGAATCATGGAGAAACTTAAATAACATCAGTAGGCATTACCTGAAACTTCTACGACAACCGTTGTTTGATTTCAAAGAAGTTTTGTAAGGTAAAGAAGTTTGAAAAAATCGCATCTTTTTTTCATTGTCTTTCGGTAACAGAGACCACACAGTCTATGTATTATACATTAGTTACAACATACATAGTTTGTAAAATAAATTTGACAAAAGTAACGTCTAGGTATACAGTATACATTTGATATACAATTATAATTCCTAAGAACAATCTTCAGATATGTAACAGTTTCGGACCTTTAAAATATAATATTCAATAGCCCCATTTTTTAAATATGCTATTATACATCCATATACCTCTTTATCATCGCTGGATAGAATTAAGATTAAATTTGTGGGTAGGAGGATTCCCACTCTGGCTAGTTCACTTATTATTTTATCCTGATGAGGTTTAAATTTTTTGCATTAGAATATTATATGATTTATATCTCCAATAGCCTGGTCTTGACAATCACAAAGAGAAGATTCTCGAATCCCTATCCGGTGCAGGTGGCTTGGGAAATTCCCGTGATGGAAACGAGGAGCTCTGGATATAGTGGTAATAAGGCGTCTGCTGATGTTCCACTTGTAAAACCCTGGTATTGTCGGTATCTTTGGTTGGACACTTCCGTAGTGTGAGTTTTTAATGCTTCTTGCCAAGAGTCCATTGCTCTTTCTTTGATGCTTGGAATTATGTCTGTGATCAAAAGTTTCGTGTCCTCTTTATGTCCCACGTGTATAGCTTGTTTAGCCAACATGTCCACCTGTTCATTGTGCTTTATTCAACTGTGGGATGGAATCCATAACAGATATGTCCTAATACCTAGCTCCCTATTATCCTTTAGGTGTTTCGTGATTTCCATTATTATTGTTCCAGGTTGTGGGAGTCTGTCAGAACCACTACTTTATTATGGCCGCGTTGGTGGCTATATTTAACTGCCTCATGAAGAGCTCTCGCCTCAGCTGAAAAGATAGACGTTTCTTCCGGGAGAGAATACTGGGGATAAAATCCTGTGCTGGGGCAGAAGAAGGATCATTCTAACTCTACTTTTGCCTCGTACCTTAGATCCATCTGTATAAATATCAAATACGTCGTAACCTAACGTTAAAATGTAATTGATTACATTCTGATTAATGTTTGAATTTCTACTTCCAAAAAATGTACACGATTTGTTTCTACACGAAGTTCGGAGGGTTCAAGATATATATGGTATGTTTTGTAGGATACGACCTTATCTTTGCTATTTTTCCAGAACGAGTAGGCATTAAGAATTGGGAGACTAGCACTATTCTTGTCATAGTTGGTTAGCGTTTCCATCACCTTAATACGTTCATGTAATGAGTGTCCACTGTACGCCAATTTTTCAAATAGAAACTTTTCCTCGAGGAATTTGCGCCGGATATGAAGAGGTAATTCCCCTGATTCAACAAGTAAGGCAATGGACGGAGTGGAGCGCATAACTCCCACTCATGTACTGAGACAGCGTGACTGAAGCCCTTCTAATTTTTGAAGCGCGTCTTTTTTGGCATTGAGATAGAACATGCTACCATAATCCAGTAGCGATCTGATCAGTGTTCGATTCAGGACCAGCAGCGTTTTGGGCAGAGAGCCCCATCAAGTACCCATCAACCATTCTAATTATATTTAGTCGTGCGTCAACTTTTGCAACCAGGTGATCTATGTGATAATTCCAGCTGAGCCGGCTATCTAGGATTATCCCAAGGAATCGATCTTGTCTCCTTAATGAGAGGCTGTATGTTCCTGCGGGGGGTTGTCATGGCTATACAGAAATTTTCTTTTGAAAAGAATATAACTATAGACTTTTCACATTATAGTTCTAAGCCATTGTTCAGTAACCACTGCTTAAGGACTATTATTGCTTCGCTCAAGATATTCTTAACTTCCGTCTGTGACTCATCGATAGTGTATATGACGACGTCATCTGCGAATTGGGGTGTTTTTACTATAGGCGATAGTTGATGACTTATATCACGTATACGAGTATATAATATAAATAATAACGGACTTAAAATTTCTCCTTAAGGAAGCCCTTATGTAGGTTTATGCGGACCTACTTTAGTCCTCTTCGAGCTTATGTAAATTACCCTAACTGATATAAGAGACTATAGACCTGCAACCAGTTTCCTCGGTATTCCTAGAGTAACAAGCTTTTTCATTAAGATGGGAATGTTAACATTGTCATAGGCTGCTTTTATATCAAGAAAGATTGCTCCTAAATATTGTTTATTGCAGAATGCCAAATTTATATCAGTAGTCAGGACAGCCAGGTTATCTGCTGTACTTTTGTCTTTTCTAAATCCAGCTTGAGAGTCAGGAATTAATTTATTTGACTCCAGCCTCCATTCTGTTTTTTACAAGGCGTTCCAACGTTTTTCCTACACAGAACATTAGTGATATAGGCCTGTAGGAGGACGCTGTAGTAGGATCTTTATCTGGGTTTAGCACTGGAATAATAACTTGAGTCCTCCATTCTACTGGGATTGGTTCGTTCATCCATATTTGATTAACAATATTTAACAGTGTCTGTAAACCAGATTCTGGCATATTAGATAGCATAGAATAATGTATTCCATCTATTCCAGGAAAGGTATCGGAAGAGCGTTTAAGAGCTTGTTGAAGTTCGAAAGCCAGTATCTATTTTTTAAATATCTACTTTTTAAATGTTTTACGATTAAACTGGTAGTATTTAGTGATAACCACTTTTTACGATTTAGTAATATTGATGTTTGTCTTAAAGACACATACGGTCAAAAAGTAAACGATGATTACATTATAACTGCTAATATTATTTTCAAAGAAGTTTTGTAAAGTATTACTTTTTACAAAGCCAATATCTATTTTTTAAATATCTTCTTTTTAAATATTTTACAATTAAACATGTAGTGCTAGTATTCTCACGGGTCAGCTAATATACAAGAACTGTTCGTTTAAATATATAAGAATTCTTTTTTGAAACCAAAGAGAAACTATTAGTAGGCTTTCTGGTACCTGAATCGTCTACGAGATGGTGTTAGAGCCTTTTTCGAGATATAAATTGCAAAAATTGTTCGTATTTTTTAAAATTGCATTTTTGCATGGAAAATAACAATTAGGAAAGACTTATGTTCAATCACAAAATAATGCTTTCCAGAATAACAGTAAAACAGATACTGATTTCGGAAAATCGAGAATACTCTTAGCGTCGCTTTCAATGCACAATAATATGCTCTTTTATATAAACCGCAGGACGTTATGCATTCTGTTTCCTCCGGCACCGAACTAAACAATTTTTAGGTAGGAGTTAATTTAACAGAATAGCTTTAGCTCAAATATTAGTTTTTAAATTGCTATTAAAAGATATTTTTCTCACAAATTAAATTAATATTTTCAAAAAATATATGAAAATTGCAGTATAGGATATCACATATAGATATACTAGAACTAATTCCACATATTTACGCAACTGGGATCATCTGTCCAGTTAACGTTATATATACATATAATCGAATTAGTGCGCTTAGCCTTTAGAGAGTTTCTTTAAATTACGTGATGGTATGTGGTAACACGTGCGACGACATGAAAGCGTGACCCAGACTGGTTTTCTTTCTCACTAACGCTGATAGTGTTGCGGAGCTGCCAGTGATGTATCGACCAACAGGTCAAGGTGAAAAGTACTCAGCCTATCAGTGAAAAAGTGTGTTTTTTATTTCAAAAATGAATTTGTTTTTCTGTGTAGTTGCCTTTAGTTCAATGCAGCTTGTCCAGCTTTTCTCAAATGAATGGATTTCTTCACTGAAGAGAGAAACAGTAAGGTCAGGTAATATCGATCTACGGCTGCTACACATTTGTCTTAAAACACTTTCCAGCTATTAATTTCTCTGGAGTTAGAAGTACGTGGAAGTCAAAGGTTACCAACTCTGATGAACAGGGTGGATGATTGTGCTCGGTCTGCTTGACTTTACAGTAACTAACTAATAACTCACTAAATCTAACATGGACTCATCGACGAGGCGTAATGCCATAAGCAGAAAAAAAAGTGAACCATGGTATGAAACAAATCTGTTTATTTACGAAAAGTAAAACTTTTAAAATAAGAGTTCACAAGACAGTGATTAATATTAAAAGATATCTGTCACCTCTACTCACATGTGGTTGCAGCAGAGCTGTTGCTTCCTAGCTAACAATATTTATTACAAAAACTTACTGTACCAAATCGTCGTGAGAGGCTATCTCTGTCACACTTCTCAATTATTTTTATTTATTTATTTTGCGTATGATGCTGTATGACATTTACAACATTCAACAACAATCATACTGTATTAAATGAACTCTCAATTATTAACAGAATAGTCTTAAAAACAAGTCTTTCAATTTGGTCCGCATTGGTCTGCATCGGACCATGTGCTGGGGCTACTTAACAATAGCTTATTCTAACTTGCGTACTCCACACCCCCCGCTACATACCTAAGAATTAAGAACTACCAACTCAATCGCTACCTCAAACACTATACTAATTAGTGCTTTGGAATCTTTACTAATAAAAATACGCCAAAGTACCTTTATGGGCAGGTGAACTGTCGTGATGAAAGATATTTTATTTTCCTTGTGTAATCCAAGTTAATTCTCAAGAATTGTATACTTAATTGGCCCAGAAGACTTCCGTAGCATTCGCAAGGGTTTTTTTTTTTTACCATTTTCAAGACGATCAATTAAAATAAATAAAAATTGTATCCCAGCAAATACTGTTCATAATCTTTTTGGCAGATGAATTCGACTTGCCTTTTTTTGGTGAAGCCACGGGATTACCCTGCTATTTCTATTATTGTTTCCTTTTTCGACCAACGTCTCAACCATAGCAACAAATCTACCCTCAAAATTGGTAAGATCCCTTTTAAAACCATCTAAACATTATGGGGAACTCGTTTTTGTCTGCATTAATAAATGCAGTACCAATTTGCATAAAATTTCTCATATTTAGGTTTTGATATAAAATGTCTCGTATCTTTCTGCTGATACGCCTATGTGCTCGGCTCCTGGTTGCACTTTCTGGTCGTTCTTCGTTTGGCTAATCTTCAATAGCGATAGTGCCACGTTGAAATGCAGATTTCTATTTCTTCACTATTCAGATTGAAGGAGCAGACTCAATGAAACCTTTAGCCAATTTGAATGAGTGTCCCTTGGCAATAAATTGTTATTGGAATACATGTAGCAACACAGCAAAAGATACGCATTAACAGAAATGCCATCTCTGTAGCATGCGGAGAACTGTTTACCTTACTCATGTATAGCGTTAATCACTAAAAGAAGATAATGGGATTCTTGAATTTCTGTATTTGCTTCGCGATAACAAAGGTGATTTAATCCATGTGGAAATATCTAAACCATAATTCAGAATATTGCTGCGACTGTGTCGGCTGTTTGTGGAAAAACACCCATAAAAAATTAAAATCTAGACGGTCTTATAATAAACATATTTTACATAGCTTGAGTATAATATGGTCCATGAAAATAAAATCCTGGTTTGATATGAAAAACAACTGATTCTGAGAAAAGGCTAGCAGAGAACACGAGCTAAATGCATCAAATATAGTTAAAGTAACGCGTGTGATGGTATCTATTGTTGAGTGATAACTAATCAACTATAAATGTGTATGGTGTGGTCAACATGCAAGGCATTCCTAAGAAATTCCTTGTGCCCAAGGAACCGGGCGCTAATCTCTACTGCTTAAGCCGATGAAGGGAATACGGAACTTAAGGTGAATATGCACATCATATTGTTGTGAAGGGACATAACTTTTTCTTTATTTATGGTTCTGTGTCTAGCGTCGAGGTCATTAGGGTCGGTAGAGAAATGGAGATAAGGAACAGAAAGTAAATTGGTCATAGTCTTGTAAAGGAAGCATCTTGATATTTCAGGAAACTTCGGAAAACCATTTTCTGGATGGAGGAATCGGGGATCAACCCTACGTTCTCTCGAATGTAAGACAAGAATGTTAACCGCTTCCACAACAGCCTCGGCAAACTGAACAAATGTATGTAGAAAAATAAACTGAAAACTAGGTCTGTTACTGTCATACGTGCACAGAAAAAAATTGACAATTTTTACAGCAGCGGAGAGTCTCTAAAGGATAGCGTTAAACATTCTGCAGGTCAAATGTTGGCAGAAAAATTTCGTTCTGTTACTTTCCAACCGCAATAACGTTATGCGGAAGAACTCTCGTGCTAGAATCGGTTGCCAGTAATTTTCATCAGCCTATAAGAAGCTTATAGATTTGCAACGATCAGCGTCTGTGTCATGTGCAATACTGACCGCACATCTGCCTCGATTGCTTCCTTCAAAAGGCCATGGCCGAATTCCTTCCAGTTCCTTGTCCCCAGTCCCAACCCGCCTCTAATGACCTTGACAGTCGACGAGGCGTAAAGCAATAAGTAAAAAAAAAAAAAAAAATGTATATGACAATACGGGTCCAGTATATATTACGAACAATTGAAGGTGTATAAGCGAATACAACTAGTTTTGTTTAATTAAGTGCTGTTTGTATTTTGTGGAACAAATATATTTATACTACGGAAAATCATCATGTAAACTTGGAAATAATCAAAATAGAACATAGATGTTGCTTGGTACAAGGCTACAAGGCCGAGGGCGATTTTTTTTAAAAATCTGATACCACAAAAAATAATTGATAAACAGTACATTAACTCCTAGAGTGTCAGGCATAAAACATGTAAAACAATTACAACTGTCCGTAATACATTTATCCATAAATGTCTCCCGTAGCTTACGATTTACTCATGTTTTTACACGGTTTCCCATAATCTCCTATGCAGATAGAAGGATGGTTACCACTTTCCACCTCATAAAATAACTATTTCACTAACAAAAAAATCACGTATCATATAGAACACAGACAGATGGCGACATTTTAAGTTCCCCCATTACAATAGGTATTCCTTGCAAGCGGGTGGGTCACCATTCCGTCGCTGAAGCAGGCATTGTGGTTACGCTTATAAGTACTCATCAATCTAAGAGGTCTCTTCAGTTTATGACTGAAAATGCTTGATACAAAAAATACGTAAATATATGTCTGCGGTACATACATGTATATCTGCTGATTCAAATCATTGGGTGGAATATACTAATTACCGTAAGTGACAAGGACGCATTGGCACATCGATGTTAGGCGATGAGAATGATGAATCGAAAAAAGTCAGTAAGTGGAGTAGTCATCCAGCGAATATGACGTGATTAGGTGCTGAGCACAGCGCGGGGATTCCGCTGTTTGGCGTCTCACACGTGCGTGCACGTCCCGCCAGACACTTATGCAACGTGCGCGCGGTCTGCAGACTCGGTAATCAATCTCCAGGCGCCAATTCAAAGCGCCGGCTTTCACTTCCTACTGGTTCCCTGCTCAGATGTGCGATGCGCTAAACCTTTGCGGAACACTGAGCAATTTTAGAGGTCTTTCTTGTTTTGACGTTAAATCTATCTATCCATCAATGTAAAAACTGTGGGACAACTGCTGGTGGGCGATTGTTCTCGGAAACAAATGACCGCATGTCTAATAACACTGACCTAAGTATTCCCAGTCGCAGAAGACTTTGCTCTAATTATCTATCAGGGAAGCGTTACATTGCATAACATTTTATTAGGTCATATCGTCGAATCAGATAACGCAATCAAGTTTTACTGTGATTCTACAAAAGAGACAAATTCAGTTTCCTACTGCCAAGTGTAAAGTCTATCAAAGACAGACAAATTTCCTACTTCCCGCTACATCGACATAGACACAGTGCTCTTGTGAATGGTTAAATGAACTGGCCTGACATCTACAGTTTTCCAAATAACAGCCTTGATTCTGATATCTGTTGACGTTTTCTACACAACAGTGTTATGGCACTGTTAAAAATACATCAATGGAACATGAGTGAGCAGGATTGATGTCCATGGTGCATTCATATAGCTAATACCGCACATATGTTTCTAAGCTTCAGGAAAACCACCGATTTATGGGCCTACACTCACGTATTCTCCACACTTGTTACCGCAACTTCAAATAATACGATCTCAACAGAAGAGCAAAATTGAAAACTTCGGAGCTTGTTGGATGCAAAAAGAAGCTCTAAGTGCTTTATTAGGCATTGACTTAATAAATGATTTGTTATAGACGCTACTGTAGCAGATTTCTCTCAACTCAAGTAGTTACTCAGAATGATTCGCGCCATCATATGGGTGTAAACTTACAAACATTTGCATGTTTGTAGCTATGATAATAATAGAAATTCAAACAAATGATGTAATAAAACTGTCGCAAAAAAAATTTGTCTGTCTGTATTTCTATGTATAAAATTCAAAAACTATTGAGCAGATTTCGATGGGGATTTCACCTTTTCAAAGCTTAGGATCAGAGTTGAATTGTCTGGTATATCTTACGTTACATCGTTATTTAACGACAGAGCAGTAAATCAAGTTCTTAACGCGCAGTGAGAAACACCAACGATGCAATACCAGCTACACGTTGCATTTGACATACTTTGTAAAATGATAATAATACTGCATCTACCGGTTCAATTCTTAAATTTTAGTTTTCCAGTCTTTAAACCCCAAAGAAGGTCACATTGAATGCAAATGGCATACAAGGAAACTATGTAAATTAATTTGAACAATATAATCCCGGCAACTCAGATTCACATGAATATCCAACATGGCTTTAGGCAAGGATATTCATGCGAATCTCAGTTGGTGGGATATATGAAAGATATTTCGGATGAATTGGACAAGTCAGCTAAGTTGATAGTTTATCACTAGATCGTTCAAAGGCTTTTGACAGAGTGAGCCATAAAATGGTAGTAAATGAGGTAAAAACTATTGGAGTGGATGAAAAAAGGATTTTCTGGGTAGAAGAATTTTTAAAATGTGGAAAAACAAAACGTAGGGTAGGAATTGCAGTATCAAAATAAGTGGAAGTAAATATGGGAGTGCCACAGGGTAAACATTGGGACCATTGCTGTTCATTGTTTTAATGAATAATTGTTTTGATGGTTTACTATCAGAAATTAGATTGCTTGGAGATGACATAATGCTATATAAAAGGATCAAAACGGCAAAGGGCTGTAAATAGGTGTAGGATGATCTGGACAGTATATCTAGATGGGTTGGTAAACATGGAATGAAGATAAATGCAAAGAAGAGTCAGCTGATTAGATACGCAGATAAAAAAACTAAAGGATGGTTATGAATATAAGGTGGGAAAAGAATTTCTTTTTTAAGGCTTCAAATGTAAATATCGTGGTATTACATTTGATAACAAACTTAACTGTGCAGGACGCATTGGAAAGGAGTATGAAAAGATTTCAAAATTCTGCACTTGTTGGAGAGAACATTGAAGGGATGTACGAGAGAAGTAAAGGAATTGGGTTACAAAACTTTGGTCATACCATTGCTTGAATATGGTGGTGTAATGTGGGACCCACATTTTGAGCATCAAAAAAGGAGTTGGAGGGTGCAAAAAAAGGGCTGCTAGATTTGTTTTCGGAAGTTACCGCAGAACGCAATCATTAACAGATATGATAAAAGACCTGGAATGGGATTCATTGGAAGACAGGAGGTGGGTGAAGAGGGTAACGGGAATATACAAGGCGTATTGGTGATGAGGAATGCAGAGATATTGCTGTAAGAATTAAAAGTAATGCATAAAAGGGAAAAGATGATCACGACCACAAGCTGGCGCTCGGTTTCAGGCTTCTTGAGTAGGAATATTCTTTTTTTTAAGTAAGGATGTCAGGGATTGAAGTTTGTTACCGAGAGAAATGATGAATAATTTACACAAACATTGAAAGAATTTAAAGTTGAAATTTGTAAAGGAAAAATGTAGGTGGGTGCAGGAAAGGGGGGAAATGGGTGTGTGCGTACGCTGCATTAAATTAAAAACTCCGGAGAGCTTCTATGCTTTTTGAAGCAACTATCTCAGGCTGCACAGCTACAGCTATAACGTTTGGAAGTGAAATTAAAATCACTGTTCATAGTGAGTAATACACGTCTGATGGGTTTTAACATTAAACTGAACAGTTTAAGGTGTTTAGTGTTTGTATAAAAAGCAGTCGAGGAAATTAATGTTGGATACTTGTTATTCCACTGAATATTTTTTGGTAGTACTGCAGATCGCGATACATTCTGCATTATATACGTGCCAGTTACTTCTATCCCTCCTCTCTCCGCTCGCTTCTCCCGGTCGGTTGGGATACCTGTCGAACTTTCTCGGGAGAATTTGATACACATGTTTCAAATTTTGCAACTAACATTACTGTATGGGTCAGTCAACCTCATCTATACCGGGCAAAACCATATATACTGCTAGTTTAAAATAAATACAAACAGCATGATATGGTAATATTCACAGATCTATCGAAGAGTAAAGATAAATAGCTATGTTTCTGTAGAGAAGATTGCAGAGAAAACACGATGCCAGGACACTTGAATGATATCACTCAGTACGATCAACGATTTCGTTTCTCTGTGGTCAGGTGCCTGCAGACAGAATCGTCTCATTTCGTTGCCAGGTTTCAACTAAGATGTTTCTACATCTACATCTACATTCATACTCTGCAAATCACAAACATTGTGGGTGGCAGAGTGTGACGCTTTCATAAGGGCTGTAACAACAAGTCAAGAATCTAGCGGCTCTCCTCTGCACCCTCTCAACTGAGTCAATCAGAACCTTGCGATACGGATCCCAAACCCCACAACAGTAATCCAGATGCGGACGCACTAGTGTTTTATACGCTATCTCCTTTGTTTGAGCATTACAATTCCTCAAAATACGACCTATGAATCGTAATTTAAAATTTGCTTTGCCTACAACGGAAGTTATGTGCATGTCCCATTTCATGTTGCTTTGTACTATCACCCCCAGATACTTCACGGAATCAACCATGTCAACAGGTGAATTGTTTATTTTGTACTCGTGAACAAACTGATTCTTCTTGTTACTTATCCGCATTGTCTTGCACTTTTTGCAATTAAGTGTAAGCTGCCATTTACGGCACCAATCGAAAATAGCATCCAAATAACGCTGAATTTCTAAGCAATCGTCGGAGCACCTTATTTCCCTATAGATAACCGCATCGTCGGCAAACAATCGCAATTAGGTCCTTTCATAATGTTTGCTTTTCGTATGTGCAATCCGCTACAATACTTAGGATTTCACAGAAAATAGGTGATAGGGATCAACAAGAAAGGATTATTCCGCGATAAATAATGTTAGGTAGAAACACCATCACAACGACATGTAGACAACACAGAATAATCACTACTATTAAATGGACAATACAGTTATCTTAGAAATTAAAACACTTTTTATAAAATAATTGCTATCAGACCTACACTTATATATTATGATCTTAGTTATTTATTTATAAAGATATAAACTTTTATAATTTTTAACTTATTATTATTTAGAGCTAGAGGTGATATCTTCCATTATGAGACAAATAGTTGTGACATTTGGTATTTATTTAAACAATTGAAAGGCATTGTAAAAACATTGAGGTGTCAAGTTTGAGCTTCACATGTTTTTAAGGAAAGTTCCACCCAAATCTACGTTAGCAGCAATAACAGACTACAATCACGCCATGTGATCTATGCATTTTCAAAATTTATACTGAAAATTGAACAACGTCGAATTTGATTATTGTCAGAAAAGATATATAATTCTCGAATAAAATATTCATACTACTGAATTGAATATCACTGCGAAAAAGAAACCGGGATGTAGAATCGAACACGCGTTCACAGATTCTGAATCTGTCATCACGAACAGATGAATTTTTTCGAAAACTGGTAGCCATTTAGGCAAACGCCCAGTTTAAATGCATCTATTTTCGATGAAGAAGGACTGTACCAAAGTGCATAAAAACCGATGACCCACACATCTCACCGCAATCGTTACATTTAGAGGCTCAGTTTACTTAAATTGTATTTTTTTGTCGCTTACTATTATTGATTTTCTGTACAAGTTATTGGCAGGTGAAAGACAGAATGTTCACTACGCTGCACCTGTTGGGAGCAATGGCTACGGTATACTCAATGTGTTAATCTCACCGTTATTTGCGACCAGTTTTTACGAGATCCATGAGGAACCTGAATCAGAATGGCTTATTATGCAAGCGGGTCCCCATTAAATGTTAAATTGTCTGACTGTTGAATCTTTATCTTTTTGACAGTACCGTTACGCCATTGATATTCTTAAATCCGAGACTTGAATAGACAGAAGACGTCACAGTTCTTCTGTTTAGCTGTTACATGAGGACACATTATTCAGCTGCATTAAAGATAGGTATCTGAATTGCTGCCCGTCCAAGAACACGTATTTCGGATCCAGGTGAAGCGACGACGTAACCCAGACCAGGTAATATGCGGCGCCATTAGCGATCTGTATCTTTTCAACTCTATCTTCAGGAACAATTTTTGTACCTTTAACAAACAAAAACTTATTTTTATTGGATAACCGTACGCAGAAACAACTACCTGTTGAATCACACAGTCTTCGAAACCAGTCAAATTAACACGTGAGAGTATTTCTTATGTAAATCTTTTTTTTTTTTTTTAACTAAACTTTATTAAAACAAACACATGAAAACCATCATAAACACTCAATCGAGAAATTAAACAACAACAGTTCATTCCCCTTTTCGTTATAAACACACACCACCATTATTCTTAACCAATGTCCACCAAGCCCGAACAGGCGTCTCGAACTAACGGGAAACCAGAACCTTCATCCGCTGGTCATCTCTTGTTTCTCTCCACTCTTCCAATGTCATGGCGAATGAACAAACTGCAGCCCTTTCCTTGTCATTCATTGGTCAAGAAACTTTATCTGGTGTTCTTTTTGTCTTTGAGTATCTCATCCAGATAGCCCCCGAACTTAATTTTATATTTCGCAGTTTTCTTGAGGCTCCATTGTTTTATTTTGAACATGGTCAGGTATTCTTCCAAATTCTGGGAAGTCTTCTGCAATGTATCCTGCATTGACTGACTTAGGATCCATACTAAACAATTGTGTTTTTCTGGAGGGGTAATCTGTTAAATAGCCTTTTTATGATTCCGCTGTGTACCCATTAATCCAGTCAAAGAAGGCGAAAAAAGGGGCAAACCTCGGAATGAATGATAACAAACTGAAAATATGCACAAAACTTTGTTTTGACATTTTATAAGTTGGTTCAAAAGTCTCATATTATCTCGTGTACGCTAGTCAAGATATTCAAGATCAAAGGTCACAAAAAACGGTTTTTTTTTTTACAAAAATCTCGCTTCCTTTACTTACGTTATTTGGAGTTATTAGAAAAGTTGTAGAGTATAAAATTCCCTACAAATTTCGTCATAGACAATATTTCATAGATTTAACTCTTCTTTAGATAGAGCGTGGAGAGTGGGGAGCGCTAAGCCGCATTGACGATAGCTCTACTTACGGTACGTTAACTGTCGAATCCAACAGACCGTATGATTTATTATGTTAATTATTTATTAATAATGTTGTAATTATAAAACTGTAATTATTTACTAATTAATAAATTGTATTTATGGATATTATTTTATTTATGAATATTATACATTCATTTTAAAATATTAATAAGATATTTAAGTAAAATAGTTTAAATGCATTTTGATTATATTTTTATCTCCCAACAGTTTACCGTCAATCTATAACGATTCCAGTTTTAAAGTAAAAAGAACTGTAGGCCTTTCAAGGTCCTACGAAGTGTTTTTGGATGAAACAATGATTGTGCCAATCAACCAAGAATTTTTTTTATCGAAGTGATGTAATAAATAACTTTATTGAAATGCTTATTAAGAAATTAAAAACTGTTAACATCGCTACCAAACAAGCCAGATAAATGCTGATGCTCGAAACAGCCATTGAAAAATCTACACAACAAAAGACTGTCTACATCATAGGAGAAGATATCGGTGTAATAGTTCTATTTAATAGGACTTACTCAATCACATCAGCAAAACTTTTTTTTAAAACAAATCGGTAATGTGGAAACATAAATATATTCAATGCGGTGTTGTTGCAGGCCATGTTTCCACAGTTGCTTACTTAATTACTAGCTGAATGAACACGCCAATGCAACTGTTTACTTTATTTATTGCTGCGTCGTACGCGTTTCACCTCTCATCGAGGCATCATCAGCGACGTATCTGTGTTACAGTTTTTATATACAGTTTTATATACATTTTTATCCTATTCTTACAAATTGTGAGCATATTTTTTATGAGATATTTTTATAGCTAATGGTTACTTACTATTTACATTTTTTAATGTGGCATGCAGCTGCGTATCTCCGTTTCTTTATACAAAGCTTGGTTTACACTATTATGCGTTTTCATCATTCTGGGGCCAGCTGGTTTGTTTATGTCGTGTCTGGTGCGCTTTCGCGTCCTTCGGTTGTCTGTTGTGGCCATTTTGTTTGTATATGTCATGTCTCGTGCCAATAGCGCGAGTTTTGAAGCGTGCGTGTATGTGTGATGGTCTTGTTAGAATGTTTTATATGTATGTGTGATGTATATATGTGTGGGGTTTTATTATACAGTTTGTGTTTATTTTATTTTATCTGTCGAGTTTGTGTATATTAAATTGAGTAACGTTTTATTTGTGAGGTTTACACCTCATAGAAAATAACCATTCACCAACAATCATAAACACAGATACGCAAATTCTCACTATCAACAACCACTGACACAATACACTCACTATACTGGAAAACTTATATATTCAAAAAGCAAAAATTTAAGGCAAACAGGTACTAAACGACCAAGTAAACCTCACAAATAAATCATTACTCAATTTAATATACACAAACTCGACAGACAAAACAAAATAAACACAAACTGTATAATAAAACCCCACACATATACACATCACACATACATATAAAGCATTCTAACAAGACCATCACACATACACGCACACTTCAAAACTCGCGCTATTGGCACGAGACATGACATATACAAACAAAATGGCCACAACAGACAACCGAAGGACGCGAAAGCGCACCAGACTCGACATAAACAAACCAGCTGGCCCCAGAATGATGAAAACGCACAATAGTGTAAATACGATACAGGCAAACCAAGCTTTGTATAAAGAAACGGAGATTCGCAGCTGCATACCATACTAAAAAATGTAAATAGTAAGTAACCATTAGCTATAAAAATATCTCATAAAAATATGCTCACAATTTGTAATAATAGGATAAAACTGTATATAAAACTGTATATAAAAACTGTAACACAGATTCGTCGCTGATGATGTCTCGATTAGAGGTGAAACGCGTACGACACAGCAATAAATAAAGTAAACAGTTGCATTGGCGTGTTCATTCAACTAGTAAATAAATAGGCCTATATTCGACTAAAAGCTTTGACAAATATCCTCGTTCTAAGAAACAAATTATTTTTGCACGCCTTTAGTGGATGTGACACACAACATCTGCACTTTTTAAAAAAGGAAAACTATCAATTATTAAAATATTCGAGAAACACTCTAATTTGGATCAATCAGCTCTCGTTTTTCAGCAAGACAACTGTCCTCTAGAACCATTGTTTGAAAATGGAGTACGTGTATTTTTAGCAATGTAAAATGCTCAAAAATCAGAATACAGCATAAACGATTTTCGATATACACAATTTATCAAATCAACCAGATTCAACAAACCATTCCAGTTATCCACTCTTCCACCTACAAGTGCAGCAACTCGACAACACATCAATCGTGTCTACTATCAGATACAAACTTGGTTAGAGAATGATTTAGAACCAGAGGAATGGGGGTGGATTTTGCAATATAAAGTTTTAATTGCAATGAAGGTTGCGGTTCTAATTGCGGATGCAGAAAAGTAGAGTTGCAAAGATCCTCAGTTGTGGTCAGTGTAATGGACAAGCATGCCTCAACGCTTCATTATAACCAGATGATCTGGATGAAGAAACTAAATATGTACCTAAGACCCTTGAAGCTTTAGAACCGAATTTAATGGATGACGACGATGATGATAATGAATTAGAAATTCAGGTTGATCGACAAGAAAAGGAATACAACGACGAACATGAAGTACTTGTATATTGAGCTTCATACTTGACATAAACCAGTAACAACAACAAAATTCTTTATATATTAACTTGAATTGTAATAGATTTATTATAAACTGTCGGGAAATAAAAAAAAAACAATTGAAGTGCATTTAAGATATTTTATTTAAATATATGATTAATATTAATTAAGTTAATATTAAACTAATATATGATTTATAAATAATATAATGGCCATAAATTCAATTTATTAATTAGTAAATAATTAAAGTTTATTCATTATTACAACATTATTAATAAATAATTAACATTATAAATCGTACTGTCTATTAGATTTTAAAGTTAACTTATCGTGCAGCAGCGTTATAGTTCATACGTCTAAGTGCTCCCCACTCTCCACGCTCTATCTCAAGATGGGTTAAATCTATGAAACATTATCTATGACGAAATTTGTAGAGAATTTTATACTCAACAACTTTTCTAATAACTGAAAATAACATTTAGAGTAAAGGAAGCGAGACATTTGTAAAAAATCGTTTTTTATTACCATTGACTTTGAATATCTTGCCTATCGTACACGAGATTCTATAAGGCTTTTGAGCCAACTTATAAAATATCGAAACAAAGGTTTATGCAAATTTTCATTCCGAGGTTTAATCCTTATTTGACTGGAATACATCAGTCACACGCATCTAGCACTTTAAAGAAAAAGTTTTTCTAGTTATATGTTTCGTTGAACCAAAACCGAATATCGTAATTCAAATTTTATAAAATTATATGCTAGGGTGTTTTCTTAGAATAAATTGGATTGAAAAATGCAATACTTTTCTACCCCATTGTGTGAAGTATAGATGTTAGATTTTGCTAATCTGAGAACTTTTTCGTATGAAAATAAAGACATGAGCGGCTTTTAAAGTTGCCTTTTTTAAATTTAATTTTATTTGCAATGGAGCACAGGTTCCGGTGGCAATATCCCTACATACCCAACTTACCCCTATCCTGCACCCACCTACATTTGCCCTCTACAAATTTTATCTTTAAATTCTTTCAACGTTTTCGGTAAATTATTCATCATTTATCTTGGTAATTCATTCCAATCCCTGACACCAACCTAAAAAAGAGAATCTTCCCACACCCTTGTGCCTGAAATCGAGTGCCAGCTTGTGGTCATGGTCATCTTTTCCCTTCCATGCACTACTTTTCATACCTATTGCAATATCTTTCCATGCCTCATCGCTAGTATATGCCCTGTACACTCCCATGACCCTCCTCATCCTCCTCCTGCCTTGCAATGAATCCCATTTCAGCTCCTTTATCATATCCGTCACTGATTGCATTCTGCGATAATTTCCAGAAACAAATCTAGCAGCCCTTTTTTGCACCCTCTCCAACTCCTGTATTTGATACGTAAAATGGGGGTCCCATTCTACACTACCATATTCGAGCAATGGTCTGACCAAAGTTTTTTAACCCAACTCCCTCACTTCTCTCGTACATCCCCTCATCACTCTCTCCAACAAGTGCAGAATTTTGAAACCTTTTCCTACCACCTGTCCAATGTGTCCTGCCCATTTAAACTTGTTATCAAATGCAATGCTAAGATATTTACATTTCAAGTCTTCAACAAGCAATTCTTTCCCCACCTTATAGTGATAATTAACCTTTTGTTTTTTATTTGTGTATTTGATTCTTCTTTCCATTTATCTTCATCCCATGTTTACCAACTCAACTAGATATCCTGTCCAGATCAACCTGCAACTTTTTACACTCCTCTATAGTCTTATTTCTTTTATATAGCATTATGTCATATGTAAACAATCTAATTTCAGATAGTAAAAAATCAACACGATTATTCATTAGAATAATAAATAGCAATGGTCTCAATACGCTACCCTGCGGCACTCCCATTTTTCCTTCCACTTTTTTTGATACTACATTTCCTACCTTAACTTTCTTTTTTCTACCTTTTAAAAATTCTTCTACCCAGCAAATCACTTTCTCATCCACTCCAATAGTTTTTACCTTATTTTCCACCATTTTATGGCTTACTCTGTCAAACGCCTTTGACAGATCTAGTGCTACACCATCAATTTGGCCTCCCTTGTCCATTTCATCTGAAATATCTTGCATATATCCCACCAACTGAGATTCGCATGAATATCCTTGCCTGAACCCATATTGCCTGCTTGAAAACCACTTACGTTCCTCACATATATTTCCGATGTGGTTGCATATCAATCTTTCCATTAATTTACCTACCAATGATGTCAAACTGATTGGCCTGTAATTCTCAACTCTATTTCTCACTCCTCCTTTATGTACCGGTACTACTATTGCACTTTTCCAGTCCTGTGGTAAGCAGCAAGTATCCAGACTCAATTTAAATAATATTTCCAGATAATGTACAATGTCACATCCGGCTATCAGTAAGATATCTGTAGTAATATTATCTATACCAGCCCCTTTTTTCAGCTTTCTTACTTCCTTCATGATTTTCTCAGGATGAATTACATTTCTAATTGTTTTGTTAAGCTCGTTCTCCGAATTAGACCCTCCCGTTTCTGATTCATTGTCCCTAATGATTTCACTAAACCAGTTAATTAAAATCTCTGCCTTTTTCAAATACCCAGTAACTTCTTTCCCATCCTTATCTATAAGTGTCTCTACACCCTCCCTTCCCCTCAGTTTCCTGATATAGCCATAGAAATTTCTAGATGTATCAGTCAATGGTCCTCCTGCACTGACAATATTCTTCATAAACCCATCTTTAGCCACTATCTTTGCTGTTATTAAGTCCTTGTTTTAAATATTCCCTACTATCCTGCTATCTCTTAACTCTGTTATGTTCTCTTCTTAACAACCTCTTTAACCTCCTCACTTCCCTATTATAGTACATAGGTTCTCTACTTCTCTTTATTTTCTGCCTTGGAATAAATTTTTCTTACCCCATTTTTATTATCTCCTTGAACTCTTTCCACCCTGACTCTACTGTACTTGTGCCTTCCTTCCACTTGCTGAATTGTTCTCTGAAATATCTCTTCAAATTTGAAACCTGTGCCTTTTTATAATTTTACCTATTTCTCCCTTCAATTTTGGCTGCTGGTTTACTGAATCCTCTAATATCCATCAGATCTACGTCATGATCACTTATTCCTTCAGTTACTTGACACCCCACAAGGTTTTCATCGGGCTTGATTAGAAATATATCCAAAATATTTTGTCCCCTGGTGTTTTGCTCAACCACTTGTGTAAATCCTCCTTCCCTTATTAAGATATTTGCAGATCTTTGTTCCCTTGAGTTATTTATCTTATTTCCTTCCCAGTTTACACCTGGTAAATTTAAATCCCTACCACTGATGATCATTCTATTCTCACCTCTGAAATCTGAGTATGAATTTAATTTCTCCCCAAGAGCCTCATCTTCTTCTGTCATTCTTCCACTGCGGTAAACAGCCAACACTCTGGTTTTTTTCTTTTTTACTACCCCAGAAATCTACCCCAAGTAACTCATGGTCTTGGTCTATGAACGCCAGTGAACTGTGGTAGTTTTTGCTAACTAGTATGAAAACTCCTGCATCAATTGCTCCTCAATCTCTGCGGTACACTCTGTAACCATCAGGAAATCTGTTTGAGATTAATAGACATCCACACTGTTTGACCGGTCGCTAGGAAAGTTGGCATTTTTTAATGGATCAGTTTTTTGTACTACCCACTTTGTTGTAAAACGCCACAATCCTCGAGCATTGTCATTATCATTTCGGATCTCACTAACTCCAATGATATTCTTCCTTGTAAACAGTACTGACACGTTTACTCTTTGCTTCTTACATATATCGCATACACTAATTTATAGTGATCAAAGGAGGAACGTTATGACATATTCAGTGGTGTTTTCAGTTTAGAATTGTGAAAATAGCTGCACTTGATAAGCTGATAGTCCCGGAGCAGGAAATATAAATCAGTTCAAAACCTTAAAAAAGAATATAAAGTCGAATGTAGAAATGCCCATACCGCCATCTTCATCTTTCGAATAACTCACTTGGAGCGTACGATAAATCAACTTTGGCTATGTTTCTTTGTATTTAATTTTCTTTGTTTCCAAACTTCCTTCATTCTTTGAGTGTGTTGTTCCTGTTCTTCCTGGTCCATTTTCTTCCCTTAATGTATTTCTGTCTTTCCTGAAAACCTGCCTTTTGAATTACTTCTCTAAAGAGTGTTCTGTTGTCTATTATATCTGTTTTTACTCTAGCGTTTTTCATGTCCTTTTCAGTTTCAGTGAACCATGTGGGTTTGTATTTGTATTTGTTTAGCAAGGTGGAATTCAATTGAAATCGAGTAATTTACTCTCGTTGGCTAACGTTTATTCGGTCTTTGGTTAACGCGGCAATGAGATATGTAATTTCCAACCAAACAAAGAAATATATTAATAGAATAAACCAATGAATCAGAAAGACAAGAAATAAATTAAAAACGGTATTGAACAAAAAAATAAGACGAAACGGCTATCCAATCTACCGAAATTCACAAATTCGAAGCTACAAAACCAGAAAGTACCATAGATTCGATATATTATTTTATTATTATTATTTGTCTCTCTATATGTTTTGTGCACTCTCCCACCGCTTCCTGCAGTCAGCTAATTATTTCATCCCGGCATTTGGCAATTATATGCTTCATTTACTTTAATTTTTTTGTCTTAAATTTCTTCTTTTTGATATCAACTCATGTCACATGTCTTAAAATGTGACTTGCCTCTCTATTTGTTCTGCGAGATTCTTCTAAAAACAAGGAATCAATTCCTGTAGAAGATCATTTCTTACTTAATATTGCGACCTAATTTTCTACAACCTTTTTTAGCACAACATATCGAATACTTCCATCTATTTATTTCTCGTATTCCATATCCGCAGTCTACTTCCACAAAGTTTTAAATCTACACACACAGTTTTACAGACTTCTTTCCAAGTCCTACTTCAATGTTTCATGTCGAAAGTTTTCTCTCTTCGAAGAAAATTCTTAATGGTGCTGTTTTCCTTCTGGGATCATTATTCAGTTATAATGTCACTGCCTAAATAATAGTTTGCTACTTCTATTACATCTGAAACTTTTTTATATTTATTTTATTATCGACGTCGACGAGGCGTAAAGCCATAACCGAACTGCCGAGAAAGCGGACGATTTTATCTCGTAACTGAACAGCTTCCCAGTCACTCAGTCACCTGCTCATCCGAGGAGTGAGACACCACCTCCTCTCTAACACCGAAGATACAGAATCGGAATACGGAGCTCCATCTCTGCGAATTCCTACGGTGGGATCCACCAAAGCCTCATTCCGATATTTATCTTCTTGTATTTTTCCCCCCCTTCTGTCTTCACGCCTCGTCGAAGTCGAGATCATTAGAGGTAAGGAAGACTTGGGGCAAGGAATGGGCACCATCCCGGCATTCGCGTGGAACCATTTGGGGAAATTATGGAAAATCCAAATCTGGATGGCCGGATGGGGATTCGAACCCATGTCATCCCAAATTTGAGATCATAGCGTTACCGCTCACCCACCTCAATCGGTTACCTTCTTGTGATAACTTTTCTATCTACTCTCAACAACTTGGTTTCTGAATCTATATTTATTCAAGATGTAATCTAACTAATATATATCTACCTGTATCACCTGGTGCTCTTCACGTGAATGCTCTTGAACTATTCTTAAACAGATTCGTTGCTATGATTAGTTTGAATGTTTATCCAAATTCTTTCAAGTGGCTAATTTTTTTTCCAAACGCGGAAACTCCAAATATTTTCCTGGTTTCCTTTTTCTGCTATCACGTTCCTATCGCTCATGATTATCATATTGTTCTCACAATTGAAAACTATCCGGTCTGCAAAATCGTGTTTTGGAAAGTAAAGAGAAAAGAAAACGTTCGTTGATTCCTACCCTCCAAAACCTCCTTCCCGTCCCCTTTCCAAAATAATATCTAGGCCTACTTCTGAAGTAGGAAGACCAAGCGTAGTGGGTGGACGCTGATGTTCTGGCTTCGCGTTCGGGACGACGCTGACACAAATCCATGGCCATTCAGATTTCGTTTTCCATGGTTTTTCGAAATCATTCTAGGTGAATGCCACGATGGTACCATCAAAACGCGATGGCCGAATTCCTTCCTGTTCCTTGCCGCAATCCTTTATTGTTTCTAATGATCTGGATGTCTGCGAAGAGTACAACCCAAAAAAACTCTTATTCTATAACAATAGATGGACTGACTTTATTGATAAGATTGTCCATGTGTTGGAATTAATTACAGCGAGGATGATTGCCTTCACAACGATGCAACTCACAGGGGCCACAAGTTGTAGCCTTAACCCAAATCCATGTTTACCAATTTAAATCTGGCCTCAGACGGGAGGTTGTGGTACTTACTATGGTGTACATTGGATACAAGAAAGATTGTAAATATATTGTTGACGCAAGAGAAAAGAACTTCGACCTGGCTGAGTGACCGAACATGCTGAAAGTAATTCATTTGGCAAAAATATACATTTGTTTTTAATATAAAGAAACTTCAAAGTGTCTCGCTCATTTCAGAGAAACCAGTACCAACGGTGTGGATTATAGATTGAAACTAGAGAATGTGCTACTTTGTTGTTTGTATCTAAACACCATTTTCCTTTCGTTAAATAGCGACACCTTACCAATTGTGATTTATATCAAGAGGACTTAATTAAAAGAGATCCTGACGCACAAACACCAGCTGTGGCCGTCGTTACGTAAACGGATCACGTGATTATAACTCCGAATGGTTCTCATTCATTAGCGATGGGCGGCGTCCGTCTAAGTATCTTAATCTGACATGTTTTCTAATAAATACTGGAGGAAAAGAATATTAATGATGGAGCGGGGCTATCGCAGGTCAACCTTCCGCCTGGATGGGCGCATTCTGACGTCGCTGGAGGAAGTCTGTTTACGTTGGACTATAGCAGACTCTCAATGATACACACTAAACCGATTCGCTTTGTAACATAACCTGGTAACGCAAGGTATATCTCGTTGTGATCAAAATAGCTAACCAGAGTTTCAGTTTGATCTGCGAATACCAAAATTTGTTTGGATGTTCATTTTAAGGTGAAGATATCAAGTTTCCCTTTTACTATGTTCTTTATAATCAAACGCTTCAATTAAGTGAATTTTTTTGTTCAGTCTAATATAAAAAAATTATTAGCCTTTTTTTTGCTCCTTGTTGACGTCGAGGTTGTTAGAGGCGGGAACGAAATGGGGACAAGAAGCGGGAAAGAATTCGAAAATGGTCTTTTTTGAAGGCACTATTTCAACATTTCGATAACCGAACTCTGGATGTCAGGTCGGAAATTCAAACCAGCGCCCTCCCGAATGCGATGCCAGAGCGTTACCGCTGCCCACTCGGTTTAGATTTATGAAATCATTTCTTGGTAAGGGTTGGTAGTTATTGGACTACAATAGATGATCAGGAAAAATCACACCATTACAGATACAGGGGAATAATGGTTGATGCCAAATAAGTTGTCTTATTTTATGGAACAGCTAAGAGGATAAGTAGTAAAAGGAGGGAGAGCGGCAAGAGTTTTTAACTAGTAGCACTGAGAAATTAAAATAAATAAATTTTGTGAGGTCTTACGACCTGATGAGTAAGTTTATGTTACCGAGCTCCGTCTTATGTGGATTCACAGTTTAGCGAGGAATCCGATCCATGGAGCATTCATACATTCCATCAAAAACGTAAGAACGAAGGTCTTTCTAACAGTCTTTAAAAACTCACTGTCATTTCGGGATTCGAGCCGAAAACCTTCAGTTCTTAAAAACTGTTGCCTTAGCAATAAATTACGAAACCATTAATACACTAAGAAACAGTTAGACAGCTAGGCGGAGAGGCACAAACTACAGACAGAAATTTACGACTTGTTTCAAGGAAAGAGTGCTATACCATAAAGAGTCTCCTGACGGTTACATGCTGTGACACGGAGATAGACATGTGTTGATTCCGCTTAGAGACCATTACTGTAGTTCGTAAGAACTCTTTTTTGCCTAGAGCTTTACTCACTGTCCACATCAAGAACATTACAGGTGGGAAATGACTCTTCGATGAAGGATTGGAAAGGAATTCGGACATAGTCTTTTGACGGAAACAATCAGGTATTCACCTGCAGTGATTTGAAGAAACCATTGAAAACCTAAATTCGGACAGCCGGACAGGGATTCGAACCCGCCTCCTCTGGAATCCACGCAGAGCGTTATCTCTCACCCACCATGCTCGGTTGTATTATAGAAATACTTTTAAATAGCGTCTTATATATATACTGGCGACCAGCCTCTCCTTCGCAAGGGTGCAGTTTGGTAAGGATATCGCTTATTCTCTTTACTTCCGCCTTTAATTAATATCTCAGCAAAAAAAAAAAAAAAAAAATATTTTCTGAAGATAAATAAATTATCATGTATTTATGAATTATGACTTATAGATTTTCGACATTTGTACTCAGGTGTATTTTTTTTTAAAGAACCGTTGATCATTTTCCCCTTTGTTCCTGTCGTAACCAATGGTAAAATTCATACTTACACGTGAATTAAAAATTATGATTTGTGAAAATTGCTCCTTGACGAAATATACATATCTCATATTTATGTATATACTTCTGTAAACTGCTTCTGAGCAATATGTAAGTAAATGAAATAATAATTTGTAATTGCAAAGCAAATTAATTATTTACACTAAATAAAGTAAGATAAAAACATGATTTTATATTGAAAAAATTGATCATGAAAACAAGTGGTGTTGAAAATCAGGTTTAAAAAAATCTCTGTTTAGAGAGATCAGTCATAAGGACACATATTACCACATTAAAATGACATTTCATTGTATCTGCACGCCTGGTTCATCTCCGCGTAAGGGAGACCGGAGCTAGTTTGCTACAGGGATAAGTTGACACAGTCCGTTTTGTTTCCAAGTTTACCGTTAAAAATCGCCACTAATCATGTGGCATGTTCCCTCATCTTCTTTTTACCTGTCTCTATAGTTTCAGACTGATCGCCATTACAACACAAATTTTACTACGCAAAGACAGATTTTTGACATGGTGAGTATTTTTTTATGATTACATTCTTTTTGTTTTATTCAGTATTTACTGTAGTTGTTATGTGTGATCTAGGACAGCATTTGATGCAGTAATCTTCTATCTCATACTATAATTTTATTTGTTTTCAGTTAAACAAGAGTGTGTATAGGTTAGTTGGCACAGTTAGGGAGGAAGAGTTAGTTGTCTACATGTGCCAACCTACCCCGATACATTTTCTGTGTTTTTCAGCGAATTCAGCAACTATGAATATCTACTTTATAATTTCCTAAGCTTACTCACTCACCTCGATAGCAATTGGCTGGAGAACAGTGTCGCGTCAGGCGTGTCAGCCTTCGCTCGCAAATTAACAGTGTCCAGAGATATCATTAGAAGAAATTCGAGGTTATGACCACAATTTAATAACTAAGCCACTGCTATCAAATTAATTGCCATAATGCATTCATTTAGTTTCTTTTCGTAATATTTCATAGTTAATAAATATCAATAACCGTTACGGCTGAAGAAAAAAATGTGGAACTGATTTTCAGTAACATGTTGTTAAAGAAAGCAACATAAAAAACTCAAATTACTTATGGTCTCTACTGTAAGCACGAATAGCTAATTGTCATACCGGCCTAGGCTAAATATCAATTTAATTAAAACTTTCGCTAATGTTGTTGGTTGGCAAAAGTTTATACATTACGATTTATTTACTTTTTACGTATTTTACTTACCACTGCACTTGAGTTATTAGGTTGTTTTAAGAGAACGTAAGGGCAAATATGTTACCCAACGGAGTATTCTGGCAATTCATTTTTTCGGAGTTGCTCAGCTGTTTGATAATCGGGAATCTGCATTAAGTTCTCTGGCCGTTACAGACACTATGACCAAAGATTACATTATGAATGTTTGTTTGCCCCAGCCCCATCAATAATAAAAGAACAACGTGATGCTTTCGAAGCAAATAGGAATTCTTCAAATTTTGCAGAGTGAACTTTAAGGGTTAAATACAAGTCGAGGTTGAATTTCAGCAAGTTCGAGTCTACGACCTTTGAAACAATTATACACCACCATCCAGCTGGACACCCGAGAAGATTTTGATGCATCGATACGCCGGTAAAGTCTCCTCTCACACATACGTTTATTAATAGGGGAAAGTACGCAAAACCGGATCCCCATTTTGTTTTTTTTCCCTAAAAATATAAATTAATAAAAAATCTTTTTTAAATCATGAAATAATTACTTCAGAATGTTACACGTCATTTAAAATTATGATTTATAAAAAAATTAAAATCTCTACAGTTTGGCGATATGAAAAATAGTTCACTTAATCGGACTACTCATAAAAATTAACGAAATAACACTAAAAAAAATTTAAAAAATGATATTGAGTCACAGTAAACATATTTTAAAGTGAAATATAATAATCACAGGTTTTTTTTTTTAAAAAAATATAGCATATATGTAGTGGATGTGAAGCCACATAAAATACATAAAAGAATTAAACCAATTAGCAACAAAAATCGCAGATGTACACATCCCTTTCAGCCCCAGCACAATCCACATGGGCCCACACTAAACATATAACGCACACATCCAAATTTCCCATTCTGAAACGTCAAAAACTTCTTGTCTCAAAACACGCACCAACCGTCATCATCTTTAAAGGGAGAGCCTCCAATTCCGATGTTCCGGAGGTAACGCTTTTCTCATCCTCAGTGCTTGATTCTTTTCACATTTTTCTCAAAATTAAGGCGCCTTTTCACACGCTCTTTCTAGAGGCCCTACTGCTGACCCATGCAAAGGCCGAGGTTGCTTTTACATCCTCTAACACGATTACGCGCGTGCTGTTGAGCTTCCTTGACTTCTCTAGCACTTTTAACTTTTATCAATCGGCTTTATAAGACGTAGATACGATGACAGTAAAAATTCAAGCATTACGTTCCATATTTGACTTTAAGCTTAAAAAAATAAGGGGTCCGGTTTAGGCAATTGAAGGGAGTCTGATTTGCGCAACCATAGCCTGTATTTTGTTAAACCAATAGATTTTTCACCAAACTTCTCAACAAAACAGTTTAGTGATAAACATTAACATAAAACCTTATCATTTAAGGGTATATATAGACCGGAAGGCTTACCGACCCATATCCAGGAATTTTTTTAAAAAATATAGGAGAATGTAAAAAGTTTGTCTACTGCCAAAGCACGTGATGGCGACTTAATGAACAACCAATGAAGCGGGCGACGCGAGAATTCTGCTACAGAGTGGTAGAAACCTGAACTATTATTTACACTTGATCCTGTTAGAGTTCAGGAGAATGCAGAGGCAGGAGACCGGGGGTCAACTTTAGGGGGAGGGGTCCGGTATAGGGCACTTTCCTTTACTTCTGAGTTCTTCAAGCTCAAGAGATTATATTCATCCTAAGGGTGAAACACAGGTCAGGTTCGTGTTTGGTCAGGTCAGGTCAACCTCTCACAATCTTTGACCCTAAAATCTGTAACTATTCTAGACCCGTGACGGTACTCAAGAAACGGTCACGGGCTTACACTAGTTAAATATACCGAGTATTGCGAACAATACCCCTGGCATGTACACCTAACATTAAAGCTGGATTTAGAAGGGCAGGAATTTTTCCGTTATAAATTAACGTTATCACAGACCAAGATTATATCTTTGCATGGACTACTAATAGACTAAATCTAGTTGATTACGGCAATCCCAAATCCAGAAACCAATCAAGATCTCTGCCCAAATTCAATCACACGTAGCTGGATCACAGTTTCGAGTGAGCCTATATCTTCAGAGCCAGCTGGAAATAGGTCTAAAGCAGCTGAGATGAATTTTGTAATATCAGAGTAGGCCAGGCATGAGGCTGGATGTTCTAAAGATTCTATAGCCACACAATCAGTTTTAATGTTATTGTTGAATGATTGATCTCTTGGTACTAAATCCTCAGTCCCAGCCAACTTTCCACTCATAGGCCTAAGCCCTGAAATATTAGGCCATTCAAAAAAACAGAAGCAAGGAAGGAAAAAATATTAATAATAATAACGAGGAAAAGGAGCACAACAATTTGAACGGATTCGCCAAATCTGAAAGCAATAAGAACAAAAAAGGAAACTGCAGGAAAAAAAAAGATTTATTGGACAAGAAAAATGAGAGATAATTGAAAAAAATGCGTAAAGGAACGAAAAACAGAGACAAGGAAAAGATTTTGTCCCTCTTAAGGAAACAGCTAAAACTCTCTCACACACAAATTTATCAAAAAGATAGCTCAGATAAAGAGGAATGCTTCTACCTGGAGGGTGTTGAAGATTATTCAAAACATAAACCAAATGAAAAATGGGTTCAAGTTCACACTTTGTAGGCTTTGAGATCATGAGGCTTGCACAGATTGAAATACCTTGTTTTGCTGTAATTCGGATGGTGATGTGTAAAATTATACTTTTTCTAGCTCGTGCCAATCTACCCCGTGGGAGTAGGCAACTAGCCTCGCCACGGGCCAAATTGGCTCACTTTACCTGTCGGTGACCAATGTTTCTTACAACTACAGACATTAAAAATAGACATGTTTTAACACCTGGTAAACGTTTACAAATGAATTTTCTTTTAAAGTATATTTAAAGATTTTTGAAAGCATTTACCGAAAAATGTATAAAATTAAAAAACTAAAACTGTAGCCAACTATCGCTGGTCTCCACTGTCTCTAAGCAAACCAGCTGACAAGTTGCGAATGTGCGTCTTTCACTCGATCGCCATTTTATACCTCCTAAAACACACAGGCGAATTTCATTATTTAAAGGAGAATATTTTGATAAACAAACTAACGAAAACATTTACTCTTAAGTTTCACGTTTATTCTTCATCTCTAATTTAAATGGTAAACAATCCTATTGCGAGTTATCTCTTATAGATCATGTATACATGCTACCGCAAAATTCCAGTTTCCAGCATCATCTTTGACATGCTGTTTCTGTTTGAAGTGCTCTGCTTCCAATGTCATCTTCCGCATGCTGTTTCTGTGTAAATTGCTCATCTTCCAATTCATCTTCCACGCGTTCTCTCTGTGTAAGCCACTCATCTTCCAGTGTCATCTTCCGCATGCTGCTTCTGTATAAACTACTCATCTTTCAATTCATCTTTCATTTTTCACGCGCTATTTCTGTGTAATCCGTCTCATCTTCCTCATGCTGTTTCAGTGTAAATAGCTCATCTACTAATGTCATCCTTCGACGCTGTTTATGAGTAAACTGCTTAGCTTTTTATCATTCTTCGGATGCTGTTTCTATGTAAACCGCAGTGCTTCCATTCTCATCTTCCACGCGCTATTTCTGTGTAAAGTGCTCAGTTTTATCTTTCGCAAGCATTTGCTATGTAAACTGTGCCATCTTCAATACTATAACTCTACCTGACTCACAAACAGTACACTACTTTTTCTAATTCTTTCTAATTTTCTCTAACTCTTTAAACATTCAATAGCTGTAAGTTATCTTTAAATAGCAAGCCTAGCAACCTGCGCTTTGCAATTTGAGCACTCGAGTGTTAATGGAGGTTTTTCTAATCGTTCTGATAGAATTTAGTTTTTACGGGTGTGCCGCCCGCTCGTGTTACAAAATATGACGCTTCGATAACGTTCTTTGCCATCTTCACGAGGTTCTGATTTCTAACAGGTCAAAAGTCCGACTATTTCTGTACATTTACCATTCAGTTATGTCTATGAGCAAGACGAAGTCAACTTGTTCCATTTACGGAGGTTTTTGACTCCAGAAAATAATGCAGTATGGATCAGTATCGAAATAACTTCTTTACTAACATGATTTTAACTACTGTATTTTAGATAAAGACCAAAAAAGTTGGGTGCCCATGTTTTCCGATGATATGAAGTATAAGCATATTTCAGTGGTAACTGATAACAAATTCAGAAAAATGTAAATCACTTTGTAATTTTGTCTTCAAATATGTTAGTATTTTTTGTGTAACTATAAGATATGGTTAAGCGAATTCAACACATTGGAGTTTGCTTTTTTACTTATACAGTATTTTGTTTTCTCTGTTTTATACAACTAAATAAATGCAGTTATTTGCAACCGCATGCAATCGGGGATGACCTATCAATAATTTTCTTTGCATTTATAATGTCTGTAAGAGTTAATGATACTTATTAACTGGTTTAGCTGTGTTTTTTCTTTTCTCTGTTCGGATCAGGTGGCATTCCATGGTTAGCAACTGATTATAACGATTCTAATTCTCGTACATGTTAAAATTTGGTCTTTTGGGTAATAAGTGCATTATGTATCTGGCTGTGATTCAAAACTGCGTTGCTCAGTATTAACAGATCGAACGATTGTAATGTATACCTAATACTTAGTCACAAGAGCGATGATATGTCAGTCAGCAGGTCAGCAAGCCATGATTCGTCTAATAGCCACGCGGGAAAGCGCAAGCTCTCATTGAGGGCAGAAATGACAAGGCGCAATATCAGTTACGGGTCAGGACGACGGCAAACAAGTGTTTGTGTCTTACACAACCACGCCTATCTGGACATGGGAAAGTCAGGCTACAGTTTGTGTAACTGTTTTCCTATTTTTATCTTTCTCACGCGTAATCTGTTTGTGCGTGGGTGTGCCAATCGAAATGTAAATGAAAGTTTTTGGAATTCTTTACAGAGAAATTAAATGCTACTTGTCATAACATTTAAACAGTCATCTTCTGAGGTATCTATTGTCTGTACTGGTATGACTGTATTGATGAAAATTTGATTTTGTGTTGTCTATATGCAAATAAAATTTGCAGTCATATAGTAACTAAAATGCAATTTTTTTTATTTTTCTATTCCAGGGCAATATCAACTGAATGTATTTCGATGACTTCATTTTCTACGTGTCTGCCCAAGAAAAGCGACACTCCATACTAAATAGAGTGCCTCACAAGAGTCATTAGAAATTGCGCGTTATTAAATTCTGTTGGAAAAAATTCAGTGCTGAATAGCATAAGTAGATGACAAGAATCATACGCCGGAAAAAACTTAATTCTCACAGCATAAGTAGATGTTCTCTATCCTCACATATAAAACATTCCAGTAAGCCACTTGTGATTATTGACGAGTGCCCGTCTTCATCAGGTCCCATCACAGTTAACTACCTACGACAACGAACGCTGCTGTCTGATGTCAGGTAGACGTCTACTTCCCGCAGTGCAACGGTTTATAAACTCCTGGAGTAGACTTAATACGGGATAGCGGTATCGCTTGAACGTGGAAACTTTTTTTTTTTTTTTTTTTTTGGAAGTGTAAAGGCACGTTAGGTGATGTTTTGACGGGGCTAAATCTATGAGTCCGCAACTTCACGTCTCCGACCTATTATGACGTGTCGTCACCGACATGCAATGACGTGTTGTGCGTATGATATACGCGTTGGACGCTTTATGGATGGGTAAAATCTTATGAGTTCGTGTCGCCAACATACTAATGTTAAAAGTATATCTGTAGCTATTAGTATGATGTGGTGCGTTTGGACAGCCATGAAAGTATAGTTTATACTCGTATCTAATATATATATATATATAAATGAAATGTTCTTCATATAAACACAAAGATTTTATCCGATTTTGATGGAACTTTGCATACGTATACTTTAAATCAAATATAATATACGTTTGATTAACAAAAACCTAAACCTTCTCCTTCTTTCCCCTCTATTTCTGCCAACGTTGTTCACACAAACCCACAGTTTTTATCCGATTTTCATAGCGCTTAGCACACGTATACTTCAAAACAAGGCGGTTTGGTAGCTTAACGGTTAAGACGTTTACTTCCGAAAGATTTTCCTCTACGGTCGCGGGCTCAAATCCTGTGGTGAGCAGGAGTTTTAAGGAGTTGTATTTGATTATATGAGCTACGCCAGGACGTTCTGTGGTTCTGATTCCACGTTAAACTGTAGTCCCCTGAGGTAAGGAATTGGCTTTCCCGCCTCTCACACAATTCCTTGATACTGTTAATTTCCTTCGAGAAGATTCGACTAACCCTCGGGTTGTGGAATAAGTTAAATTTTTAGTTTTTTAAGTGCAAACTTCTTCAGGCGCGTTGGGTGATTTTTGAATTGAAAACTTCTATAGGCGTGCTGTAGGCTGGGAATAAATCTATGAATTCGCGTCACAGACATGTTATGACGTGTTATACGCGTATGAAATGTGCACTCGAGGTTCTTTATACAAACGTACAGTTTTAATCCGATTTTGATGGAACTTTTCATACGTATACTATAAAAAAAATTAGAAAAATACTGTTTACGTTTGATTTACAAAAACCTAAACACTCTCCTTAACTTCTGTCAATGTTGTTCATACAAACTCGCAGTTTTTTATCCGATTTTGATAGCACTTAGCACACACACAATAAAACAAGGCGCTGTAGTAGCTCGACGGTAAAGGCGCCTACTTCTGAGAGTTTTTCTCTCCGGTCGTGGGTTCAAATTCCATGGTCAGCAGAATTTTTTAGGAGTTGTATTTGACTGTATAATCCACACCGAAATGTTCCGTGGTTCTGATTCCACGATAATTTGTAGGCTCCTGAGGAAAGGAATTTGCCTTCTTGCCTCTTAAGCAATAGCTTGATACATCTCCTACGGAAAGATAGGACTAAACTTCGGGTTGTGGACTTAGTTAGATTTTTAGTTTTTAAAGTGAAAACTCCTTCAGGCGCGTTGGGCAATGTTTGGATGGGTAAAATATGAGTTCGCGTCAGCAACATGCTAATGTTAACAGTATATCTGTAGCGATGTGGTGGCTCAGTGGCTAAGGTGTCTGACAGGGGAATGAAAAGTCCTTGGTTCCAGTCCATGCCTCGGCGGGGATTTTCATGGTCTTTCAACCCTACTTTCACATCTGGAACAGCTTGCTGTGTAATGTGAAGTACGCTAGAACGTTTCCGTTGTTTGGCTTCCACGTTAAACTGTAGGTCCTCTGTACCTGTTAGGACTACCGGGCTAGCTTAAAGCGGCTACGACAAGAGCGGAATGCGCACTCACTAGATACCCTGTCACCAGTTCACAAAAACTACACGGAATTATTATTATTTAGTATATCTGTAGCTATAAGAACGATGTGTTGCGCCTATGATATTGATCGTTTCAAGTTTTCACTTTTGTCGGCAGTTCCCAATCACTGCCAAATGTTTCCTTCTTTAAAAAAAGAAGAAGAAGAGAGAAGGGAACTCCATACATTAGGCACTATTTGTTAAATTTAGCCATTTATAGAACAGTGATAGAAATTTTGTGATACAGTTACCAAAATTTGAATACTGCGGTTTACGCGTTGTTTCTCAATAATCGAGAGCTTTCTCAGAGTTAACAATGGAAAGTAAGATTTTAACATTATCTTTTCTGTGTAAGTCTCACAAACTTAAATCAAAGGCTTTGAGGTTGTGGTATGACAGAGTCATCCCCCAATGAATATTAATAAATAATAATAATTAATATTCAATTTTTATTATATTTGTTTATTTAAAAATGTAAATTGTAGGGTTAATTGATACGTAAAAAATTATGTATTAAGCCTGGGTGGCCAAATTTATTATTATATAATTTAATTCAGTGCGAAATTGCTGTTAAGAAAATATTAAATGTGGAAAATTTGTTGGAACTGCAGTTTTGAGCGTTCAGATAGCTGGACAATGCGGAGCCCCGGTGACAATCTGGCGCCCTCGCCCACAATGGAGCAGGCAGTGGAGGACGCTTAAATCCCGTCAGGTTGTGAGAGCGATGCCCCCGACTCTCCGTTGTGGTCAGGGAAATATGCGCGAAACGAGTGACGAATACTAGCTACGGCACGAAACACGTGGTTGTGGGCTACGTCGTTTCACCAATCGTGCATGGCTGCAGGGTTCACATTTGTTAATCAAAGGCTTCTGTTCCATGTATGGAGAGAGGGAAAACTGGCTTTCCGTGGCGAGAGAAGAGGACGCCTGAGAGGGGCTGTACAGACAAGCTGCAGTATAGACGTGTCGTCCGACACACTCTCCTAGCTGTTGGTCTGCCGCTGGAGGTAGACGCTTTTCTGGCTCAGATGTGGCCGGTAACAAGGTGTTTCATCTGGTAAAGGCCATCAGCAGATGTACTAGCGTGGATGGGCCCGCGAATTGGCATTCAACAGTGACACAGAGCGTGTCACACCTCGTCGAGCAGATGCGACAACGGTAAAGTACCAACGCAAAGGTCCATGGTTCCATAGGGTTTTAACGAGGCTTGCTAACCTGTAAGCGACTTCTGGGATTAGATTCTCTGCTCTCATCACAACAATTTTACTGAGCTAACCAACTTTCCATGTTCATTAACTTCGAACTTTTTAAACATCTTGCTCATTATAATTAATTCAAATGATGCTTTTCATTTTAAATGGCGCCCCTGGGATTATTTTGTAAATGTTAACTTTAATTTGTTGGCCTACGACGTCACTTTAATGTATATTGACTTTGTAAAATCTTTGAAATATTTAAAATCTGTTTATGTTTGAATTTATCCGGCTAATTGTAAACGCCGGGTATTGCTTGTTTATTTGTCTTTGATTATATTGTGCTTAACGTAACGTTAAATATGCCCGGCCTTGTATAAGCCAGAAGACAGAATAAATTGAATATTTTTTTGTGTAACTTAAATTCTTGCAGCATTCAAGGTTCTAGTTCACCAATTAACCAAATTAGAAAATTAATATTCATATTCACAATAAAAGTATATGACGTGATGGTATCCCCCCCCCCCCTCTCAGAACCAACAGCCCTATAAGGTGGACAGTTGGAAACAAACCCATTGTCTTTCTAGATATGATCCTCTCTCAGACACGACATTGGTGGGCTTAAAAGTATCCATTCTGTTAGAAATTTCGGGAGTAGGATGTGTACAAGTTCTCAGTCTATCGGCTATCATGCTGTTCTGGAAGGATACCTTCGGTGCATAATCTTCATCTCGACCGTTAGTGGATCATTTCGTTTTGAGCTGCACCCGTCCTATTATGAGAAACTAGCTTCTAAGGCCGTTGAAAATGACAGTTGAAGGATGTGTATTTTTAAGCCATTTCTCCCCAGTTGCTCAAGAAAATAAAATTGTTATTAAATAATGCTCACAAACCCCCATTTTACAATGTTGCACATATTTCGGTTGTAGTTCACATCTCATTAGAGATAGAACTATTTCCATGAGGCTGAATTAATAACATCAGTAATATGACATCAGTGAAAGCAAACCAACTTAAATATTATTCTTAACAGCTTATGTTATACCGCGTGATAATAGGCACACATCGTGATAATCCTGGAACTACATTCATCCACATAAAGTAATGACTTTGTAAGATGGTGCTCATGAGAGTTACTTAAATTATTTTTTCTCCTGTAATGACGAATGGTAATATTGCTGTTCGAATATAAAGGCACGCGCATTAATACAGTCACTTATTCCCATATTTGGTAACTTACGTGCCTCGGGACACAAAACATAGTGAAAATGTATTCATCGAACAAATATAATTAAACGAAAAACAACTAATAATTAATATGTTGATTTAAACGAGATACATGTTTTTCCTTTTGGATGATTTACATTTCAAGGATATCGAATTATTATAGAAACATAATAGTTTGCAATGATAAAGGAATTTATGGACAAAGTGTCAAAATATCTCTGACCCTTGCGAGCCCGCCAACGAAGGCCGGGTGCGTTACGTTAGTGTTACGGACTCGATGGCCAAAGTAGCATTCTATTAGTATTGTTAAAATTAGAGTGTATACGAAGGGCGCCGTAGAAACAACTTAAACAGCAAAATATCATCACCCATTTTATGCATGTTCAGCCAATGAATTTAGATAAGTCTCAGATTTATTTTTACATCTCTGGTAACAATATTCTTTATTTATTTTCACATTCTCAGCATACTGTGGCACAGAAAAGTATTTTAATTTTGAAAAATGCTGATTTTCGGGTGCTAGGAGTATTCTTCTTTGAGGAAATGGCTGTTTACGTGTCTTTTACGAAAACGGTGATTTGTATTGAATTTCACATTTCTGCAGTAAATAGTTCGCAGTTTAGTAAGATTTTCTTGTTTAAGTCTCTTCACTTTACAACATTAATTCGTATCCCACGGTTAATTAGAGATGTGTAACCTACTGGGTATCCAAAGACGGGATACAAATCAACAAAATTTTACCGTAAGAAAAATGAATGGCTTTTTTTATTCTTATATACAACTATCAATACTTTATTTTTAATTAATGTGTCTTACCCTAATTACTGCTATCTTAATTTTACCGTAATACATCTTGGTAGTCTTGCAGGCAGGATGAGAACATCTTAAGTTATCTTTTTAACTTAGATGACCTATTAGGTTACAATCTCCAAAACACAAGTTTAGTCCTCTCTTAATCTCTGAAATAAAACTGAAGCCTGACCTTTTCTCCGTCAACATAATACAACTGACTTTTCCTCTTACAGCTAATTTAATTTTTATTTCATCCTTACGCCTTGTTTGTCTTTCCGTTCTGTCTGCGTTCATGTCTTAAAATTTACTCCTTTGTTTCGGCTCCCGCACCATCAATTATTGTTTACCTTCAAAGATTCTTATAAAATAATGTTATACCATACATTTGTATTCACAAAACCACAAAGTAAAAACATTATTTTATATGTATACTTATCAATATCCACGCATGGCGCACGAGCACTACAACTTCTATTGCTATAATTATTTTTCTTTCAATGATCGTTGTAATTATTTGTTGTACTTACTTAAGAAAGTTGTTCAGTCTCAAAGAATTATACAAACTGTTTCGCAGTAAATGGTAATATTGTCCGAACAATCTCGTCTATTACTTATCTAACAAGGGACACCTTTGAACTCGAATGCTTGGAAACGCACGAAAACATGCTTAGAATAACAAGCGACCATAGACAAAACAGTGGTGTGTGTCATTTCCATGCAAAACGTTGCATTCTACCTCAAGTAACACACTGATTTTGTAATGTGCCAAATTACAAGTGAAGAAACATGATAGTTATTTCATCATGAAACTTCACTCTTTGATTTACAAACATGCATCTACGTATAAGCAAAAGTTGCAATATGCGTGGTGAAAGGCAGGTTATGATATTGACATACCAACATCATAATCTGAAAGTGTAATTAGTGTGGCTTTTGATATTGAACTGCGTGAATTCGAAAGTGATTTGGAATGTGAAAACGTGGCTTTAGTGAGGTGTGCATATCCTTCCACTTTGTTTTAACCACTTCATTGAAATCCCGCATCTGCACTTTGGAGTCTAATATAAGCACTATAAGGTGTATGGTACTGCTGTATATAAGTGTTTTACGCTATATTAAATACTTTAAGGAGAGAGTTTTTGGAACTGTTGATTTATAATGTAATGATACACCGACGTAATTAAATTACGTATAATTTCCTTCATATGGTATTGATATCTTGTTACTTTATTTCTCTCTATTAAAACGTTACTGGAGGTAGAAGGCAACGTTTTGCATGGAAATGACATACACCACTGCTTTGTTTATGATCGCTTGTTATTCTAAGCATATTTTCGTGCCGTTCCGAGCGTTTGAGATTAAAGGTGTCCCTTGTAAGTGTCACTTGATTGAGCATCTATGTTTCTCTTATTACCATCTTTTAAGATTCACAAAAAAATTTGGAGACTTGTTGAGCAACATTTTAATGCCTCTGCTGTTAATTTGAATATTCGTGTACAGAATACTGTTACAACAAGTTTCATGGATGTTCTTAGCTCATGGACAGAAGCTCATAATTAAATACAGAATTGCATCTAGCGTCAACAGTCTTCTTCAGGTTGCCATTTAATTAAATGTTGCTGTTCTCGATTTTCATAATTAATCTTGTGTGTACCAGCCAATCTAACTTGTATCTGTTCTTACTATATTACTAATCCGTTTATTGCAAGGAGCTCAATATCGTTGCAAAATAACTTTAGATTCTCCTCGTGTCTCGTCCGTATCAGTGGAGCTTGCTCTCTGAAACTACTTCAGTCAAGTTATTACCCTTATTTCTTTGTTCCCTATTGCACCTGTTTTTATATTCTCCATCCCCCTAAGAATTTCCATTCAGCTGATTCCAACAAGCTTTCGCGTATTGTATTTAAACTGTATTCATAGTTAACCTAAACAGAAACTTCTGACAAAGAGAGGTGGGCAAGTGGTCACACTCTGACCTCACAATCGGGAGGACGGGGGTTTGAATCTCCGACCAGCTATCGAGATTTCGATTTTCCATAGTTATCAGAAACAACTCCCGGCGAATGACGGGATTGTTTCTCGAAAAGGCCAAGGCCTAATTCCTTCCAGTTCCTTCCCCTCATTCCCTTCTTACCTCTAAGGACCTTGACGTCGATTGAACCATAATCGAAAAAAGGAAAGTCTCTGATGGTTTAAATCCCGTTTTAACGTGTACGTTTTACCAACGTTAGCTAGACATTTTCCTCTGTCGAATTTTGTTTTGTGTATGTACATTTGTTCGGATTCCGTGTTAAGCTATATGTCCCCTTTCTCCGGGTTTGGTGAAGCTTAAGTCCATGTGGAACGAAACTTTGCTGAACCAGTTGGATGAGGTGTAACGGTCGGGCCTTGAATTCATAAGGACGTGGGTTCAAATACCCGTCCGGTCATTCAGATTCATTTTTTCCAAAATCCGTCAAACTGAATGAAGAGATGGTAAATGCCATGGCCAGATTTATTCCCATTCCTTGCCCACCACCCTCTCCTGCTTGTAACGACCACGCATCGACGAGGCGTAAAGCCCGAAGCAAAAAAAAAAAAAAAAAAATTAATCGTAAGCTTCAACGGTCGGAGTCAGTTGTCTCCGCCGTCTGGGTGACGCTGGGTCATGGTGTTCTATTTTTTTTTTTTTAACTTGTTGAACTTCTCCCGGGCAGCCAAGAGACAAAAGAAATTTAATTCAAGTTACCACCAGTGCCAGCCCACCACATACTAGTATTCCCCTTAATTCCATTGTTGCGCAACGACCTTGGCATCTTTCTTCTGTTTCGGCAATTTCCTCACTATTATTTGCCACGCATGTGGTGTATCGAAGATTAGAGCAGTGGGGTATGATGACTTTTGCAGCTCCTCTTTCCAGTTTTGAGAGGACCTATCTCGACTGCTCCGTGCTATCTCGATGTCGAGGCCGGGAACTGCGCTGCCCTAAAGAAGGAGTCAACGGCACCGCACGCCGACGGCCTTCGCGGCTATTTGTCAGTCGACCGCTGTCGCAACCGCCGTCTCTCACGCCACTCCCATCTCAGGCGAAAAAACGACGGGCGATAGCGCGTCCGGCCCCAGCTCCACTTCCTCAGCCCACGCTACGGTACCAAGACCAGGAGGCAGAACATCTATATTTATAAAAGCTTCTTCTGTTTTCGCAGCCGTCATCTACTATGTAATTTCCTGAGCTCACTCTCCTCGATATCTGTTGGGTGGAGAACGGTGACGTCGCGCGCCAGCTGTCATTCGCAAATTAACAGCGACCAGAGATATCATTAGAAGAAATTCGAGGTTATGTCCACAATTTAATAGCTAAACCACTGCTAAAAAATTAATTGCCATAATACATTCATCAAGCATGCTTTTCGTAACATTTCATAGTTAAAAAATTATCGATAAACTTTAGTACTGAAAATATGTGGAACTGTTTTTGAGTAACATGTCGGTAATGAAAGCAACATAAAAACATTTAAAAAACTTAAATTACTAAAGGTTTCTGCTGTAATCATAAATGCCTATTGTCATTCCGGCCTAAGCAAAATTTCAATTTAATTAAAACCTTCGCTAATGTTGCTGCTTGATTAAAGTTTATTCATAATGGTTTATTAGCTTTTTACGTATTTTACTGACCACTTTAGTTAACGGTCTTTATTCATGTTCGCTGTACGTGAGTTACTAGGTTATTAAAGTGGACACCAGAACAAATATGTTACCGAATCAAGTATTCTGGCAATACACTGCATTGCTTCTGAGTTTCTCAACTATTTAATAATCAGGAATCTGTATTAACTTCTCTGGCCGTTACAGACATTATGACCAAAGATTACATTATGAATGTTTGCCCACGCTCAATAATAATAATAATAAAACCAAGGTGATGCTTTCGAAGCAATTACGCACTTCTTTTAAATATAAATTCTTCAAATTTTGTAGAGAGAACTTTTAAGGTCAAATAAAAGTAAAGTTTTTATTTCAAAAAATTCTAGTCTACCAAACTCCTTAGAAACAATTATACGATAGCTAGATCGTCTCTGTCTGAATTTAATACGTGTGGTAACACTTCTGAGTTTTTTCAAGCTCAACAAATTTTTTTCGATCCTAAGGGTGACTCACAGATCAACTTTGCATTTGAACAGATCACGTCAGCCTGTCATAATCTTTTACCTTAAAAACTGGAACAATTCTAGACCCATGACGTTACGAAAAAAACGGTAACACAGTACACTAGTACTGATATAAATATCTTCACGAGATTAACGCTGTGCCACAAATGCTAAAGAGACTCAGCAGATGGCTGGTCCCTTGAAGACTACCTTAGCCTTGGTCGAAAAGTCGGGAAGAAGGAGGAGCATTTGTGATCCTACGTTAATCTCATGAAGATATTTATAATATCTATGTTTATGTTTAAGGGGTCCCGTGCTGAAATTCCGCACTTCGGAAAAAGGGCGTACGAAAATGCAAATGATAAGAAACGATTTTTGCTGGCCGTATCTGTGCGAATAAAATACGTTGAAGCGTTAAAATTTAGAAGCGCGATTGTACACAATAACTTAGGTGCGAATATGATGATCAGTAAATTTTGAAATAAATGTATCCTTAACTGTCTTCTGCTTCTTCGTTTCTCAGAACCGAAGTCCTTCGGAGACATACGCACAAGAATCGTTGTATATTTCTAAAATTGTTGAACGTGTTTACTGTGGTAAGGGTATTGAATGAAATATTGTAGCGGGTTAGCCCTGGGTTCGTTGAATTTTGTTGGTTATTAATTTTTAATCAATACATTTGCTTCCCTGAATCACCACTATTGGTTGTGAAATTAATTAATAAACTAATTTGTATATTTAAATTTTTGTATCAACTACGAGTTATGAAATTATTTATGGTACACGGAAAAAGAGTGAAAAGCGACAGTTGTCTTTCACCAACAGATTGAGGAGCATTTACAGCTAATATGAATAAAATAAATTATTAAAAATTCTTCAAAGCATTGAGCCGACAAATTAAAATATCTAAAAGAAAACGACTTATAGACAAGACATGTACTGAAAATACAAAATATGATTTTTGAAATTCCTTGGAGTGATAGATAATCTTTAACCCGCTAGAAACAGAGAATGATCATTGCAAAATGATGTTGCGCTATACTGATTAAACGAGCACGAAATAAATGTCTCCAGAATGCTTCATAATTTGCATTGACAAAATGAAGTAATTGAAAGTCATATAGGGTATGGTCCGCCTTTCAGTACTATTAATGCTCTTGGCATTTAAACTTTTAGCTCAGTTAATTTTTCAGTGGAGAGGCTACAAATCATGCAATTTTCCTTGCCAACGCCATTAAAGGGCACGAAATCAATGAACCAAAAATGCACACACTGTCTTTGTTTGTAGAAATGGGTAACCATTTCATGATAAGATGTCTTGGAGCAGGGAAGGTGATTATGATGCAATAGGATCTTTCATCTATTCAAGCTAGCAGACGCTTGAAAGTACTTACATAAAAACAAAGTCAGACAATGCCATACTGCCACCGAGCGTGGTGGGTGAACGTTCTGACCTCGCATTCGGGAGGACGAGGGTTCGAATCCCCGTTCGGGCATCCAGATTTGGGATTTCCATGGTTTCCCCAAACCACTTCAGCCGAATGCCGGGATGCTTCCTTCAAAAAGGCCATTGCCAAATTCCTTCCCGTTCCTTGTCCCCAGCCCCATCCCCGCCTCTAATGACCTTAGCCGTCAACGAAGCGTCTCTCCATCAGTAGGCAATCATTATTGGCTGGCTCTGTATATCGCCCTTCGGAAAAAATCGGCACAACTGGCGAGTCTTCGACGCGTCCCGATTCGATATCCCCAGCCGTTCGAAAGTCAATGTCCAACACCGAGGCTGGCATTTTATTTTTCTGTGCGATTCTCTGTGGAATACATAGTCGCTGGGCCAGCAGATGCTCGCCTTTGTTATTCGGGAGAGGATTGCCTATTGTGCGGTGTCGCCAGATCCTTAAGGTCTGTTGAACTGTCCGTCCACTCGCCCGGTGAGATACCGGCTCGAAATTTTACACATGCGAATATTTCATGTAATATTTGTAATTGCCAGTATTTTAAGAGAACACATTAGAGCTGTATAGATGACCCATTTCGATACAGTATTGAGTTGAGTAGTCATGGAAAAGACGTTACTGGTATGTCACGCGTGCCGTATCGACGAATCATGGAAAAAGCTCTAGCGCAAAAACTTCAAGTTATAAACAAAAAATACAGTGTGAAATTCCAGATTTAACAATTCACTAGAAGCGGGGAAATTAATCTGTAAAACGTTACATCATTTATAGATATTGGTTAGGTATGAAGGGAGAAATAGGATTTGCCACGAACAATCACCATTAGAAATAATAAATAGCGATTCAGAAACTGTGTCATATCGAAACAAAAATTATCTGGAGATTCTAGCCTGCTTTCACATCTGTTGAAGCTGTTGTAAATGTCCATACGATTAGCGGTAAAATAATTTTGGAGTACAGATATGATTGGTAATTTTTTTAATTTCAAAATACGTTTCTTATTCTTATAATAGATAATTCTTCGATTAGCTTTCATCAAAACTAACAAATTTAGATAAATCTCTTAGCAGCATATATATCTGACACGACCTAACATATTAGATTGGTCTAAATGTTTGTAAAAATTTAACTTGTTCGGACACCTCCACCCTTTCGAACATAGCAGAAGGCCAGGACAGACGGAGCAATAAAGGGATAGAAAGTCCAGTTGACAGCGACGACCGCTGGGGCTGACGCTTCCTGCGTTGAGGGGCTGTGTGGCTGGGTGCCAACTTACAGTGCTCATCCGTACAACCTGTACGGGACGCGCACTGCCTTTCCGTGGTTGTCGAGTCGACGCTGCCCATCTGAGTTCTGCTATCTGATAACGACGTTCAAGCAACAGATTTTAGCAGCTAATCTTTTTTGTGTTTGTATTTTTTAGATATATTAATCTCTCCTAGCTAATTTTAATTTAATTTAATTGCAATGGACCGCACTCTCCGGTGGAAATTGCCCTACACATCCATTTTCCCCCCTTTCGTGTACCCACCTGACTTCAACTTCATTTTCTTTCAGCGGTTTTGGTAAATTATCTCTCTTGGTAATTTATTCCAATCCCTGACCTCCTTACCTACGAAAGAAAATCTTCCCACACCCTTATGCCTGAAATCGAGTGCCAGCTTGTCGTCATCTTTCCCCTTCCATGCGCCTCTCCTAATTTTTCCTCCAATATCTTTCCACACCTCATCACCAATATACGCCTTGTACCCTCCCATGACTCTCTTCATCCTCCTCCTGTCTTTCAAGGAATCCCATTCAAGCTCCTTTATCATATCAGTTAATCATTATTTTCCGCGGTAATCTAGCAGCCCTTCTCTAATGACCGAGAACAACGCATGGGAGGACACATATTCGCCCTTTCTGGCACTGGCACACTGAATTTTATTTTTCCGAGTGGTTAGAAACATGAGAAGCAATTAACTTAACGAGAGTGAAAAAGTTTAACTTAAATATGAAAAATAGAAATGCTTAACAACTTTTACAACAGAAAAAGTGGAAAAATTATCAGTTTAGCATAAGTAATAAAATTAGCAACTAAAAATATAAATCATGCAAAAATGGATGAGAAATGATTACATTACTGTTTTGTTCTATTATACTGCAGAAATCCATGCTTTTTATTAGTACTAGGGTTAGTGGGCTCAAATCTACAAAGAGTGTCTATGGTATGAGATGTGATAATAGTTTTCTGACATCTGCATCACCGTAACCTTATTGTAAAACGGACAACGGGAGGATATATGCTTTTTTATTTAGGACGTGTATGTTGTAGAAGTTTGGTGGTGATTAGAGGGAGGAAATAGGTGTGGTTTAGGAGAAGGCATTGACTATATTTTGATCCAACAGTTGGTAATCTGGTTCGGAGGAGCTGTACGGATACTGAGATAGCGTGAGGGGTGAAGATGGTGCGGGATACTCGTACAATATACGCGGGACTGAGTGGCAGGGCTGGTGCACTCATTTGCCTGCAGGGATTTTGGGAAACCATGAACAATCGAAATCTGTCTGTCTGGACAGGGGCTCGAGCCGACATACCGCCTAAACCAGGACCGAGTATTACCCAGCAGACTCCGTACTGATTTCGTTCCTAATAATCCTGAAAGGAATTCTTATGTAATTATCACAAGTGAGTTAAGTCACTTAATCACAAGTTTCGGTCTAAGCGAAAAAAAGACTACAATCAACTCCGCAGTTTCCGACATCAGCAGAAAACAGTTTACTCATCATTGTAAAAAGTAATTAATATTGAAATAAAGTCAAACAATTTATATTCTCTAACATCCGACATGTAGAAACTCCATATAGATGCTCTAGTCACTTTCGCGATGGATTTTTAGTAAACTAAGTAAGTCGTGGCGGTGAGTGAGCTTAGTGATTAAAGCTCTTACTTTGGAAACTAAGTCGGGAAATTAGTTTTACTCACGTGAGTAAGCCAATATGCTCCGTGGTTGGATTCTGCGAAAAACAGCAAGTCTAGACATGACAGAGCCGAAATGTGCGGCTACAAGAAATTACGTTCTAAAGTCGTAAGACCATATGAATTTACTTCGGTAATGGAAGTATAACGTCTAGGCGTTTGTATGATATTCTACTCCAAGGCAATCAGATTATCATACTGTGAAGTTTGACCAGGTATTAGGTATCTCCTGGACAAGAGATCTTAGACTATTGGAAGGTACAATCGTCACAACCTGTAACACATCTTAGAAATTACACACTGGTAGGCTATCACTTCATAATTTAGAAACTGATGGAATGCAATCAATGATGGAGAAACCAACTGCCTTAAATATTAAAAAAAAATAAGAGTATGAATTTATTTTGCTTTTTAAACATATGAGCTGTTGGCCTAGAAACGTATTACTCAATTCCAAAGCTTTGACCTCGGACGGTTTGCGTAACAGTGACGGTGACTAGCAGATTTAAAAAGCTACTTTGCAAGAGATGACGTAGCATAACCAGTAAAACGGAAGGTCTGATTGTATTTTCTGATAAAAAGCCTGACTGATTGGAAGATATTTCTTTGGATTTCCGGTCGCTGTTGGATATTTCGATTGGTCTTAAGAAGACTCTCGCTTCTGTATACGTGCAGGTTTCGTCAACATGCCTCATTTTTGTTCCGCATTTCGATAGGGTATCTCCGGCGTTATTACCATTGTAGCTGACACCTCTTCCAGACGACGCGCTAAATGACAGCGCTGGAAGCGAGCCACCACCTGGTTCCGATTCTTACATGAATCGATGTCCGAGGCCAAAACAGGCGTATCTCCAGGGCATGGCGCCAGAAAGAGGGCAAACCCCACATTAAGAAACACTAGGAGGCCAGAACCGTGCCAGCATGGGGTATCAAGTCAGGTCGCATGAGCATAAATCAGGCCTAGGACATAAAAGAGAGTCGTGTCGCATCATAAAAGAGGAAGTAAATGATATCCTGGGGGCGTCACGGGTTGAAAATTAAGGGTACGTGGGACAAACTCGGTGGTCTGAGAATGAGTAAAGCCTAGATATACAAGAGTGCCGAGAACCATCAAATTTTTTTTCCATTTTTTAAACAAAATAAAAAACACGAAAAGTCTTAATTGAACCCAGTGCCCCCGAGAAAGAGGCATACCCTGTCGTTCCTTGGCAAAGGAGCTGATGCTACTCGTACGAGAGTGGGTATGGTACGAAACAAAATGGAAAATCTTCACGATATTTGAATATCGCGGCTGATGTGAGGTGATGTGATTTAAATTTCGTAGCACATGTGACGTCAAAGCAGTTGAATTGCGTGGTCGTGAAGCATAATCTCTACTGCACTTCAAGAAGAGAGTCCCAACTACTCCCGAGCGCTTTAAGGATACAGCGATTTCATTTATAAAATTATTCAATATGAGCCAGTCACAATTAATTAGGTTGGGGACATGAGTACACCAGTGCCTCATGGAATAGCGAAAGATACGAATGCCATTCGTCGCAAGGTAAAGAAAGTTGTACACAAATATACATACAGTCTTGAAAATAATAAAAAGAAAACGGAACACAACGACTTAACAAAAACATAAGAAAAAAGAGAGAAGCAACATCTAACTGTAACACAATGCTACAGAAAGTTATCACGGTCGGGAGACTACATAATCTCCTGAACACAAAATTAAACAAAAATAAATTACATGAAATGAAAAACTAATAAAATTTGAAACAAAATTGCGAAAATACTTAAATAATTATTCATCATAGCATTCAGAACAAACGTATTAAAAGCAGTATTACATTTCAATAAATTCGATAACTCAGGAACTTTCAGAACTCTTTTTTTACTAAATATAACAACTACGGAGAACAGTTCATAGGCATGCAATTCGGAACGATATACAGAAAACACTTAAGAGCACTTCAATGAAATAATCATTCGTCATTCGTGGTACCTCCTAGCGCACAGACGCCAAACAACAAACGATGAGATAGGCATTCACACATGCACTGTAAACAACAAATCACGGGCATCATCGTTTCAAGAAAATTATCACATCCAGGAAGTATTAGCTGAAGGATAAAACATTTTCAAAGAATAGAAAGACTAACTAAACAAAATCAGCAAAAGGGAGACACAGCCATTATCTCTAATAACACTATTCACAAGGACGCACACAAAACACAATAACACGGAAGTATTCAAACTCAAGCCAAGCAGGAAGAAAACAAAGGATAGGTGCCAGTATCAAACTGAGGATGATGTTTGAACGGAAATGTTTGGGTACGATATACACAAGGACCAAAAATCATTTCTGTCTCTCCAGGTTTCTCTAAATCACTCCAGGCCGTTGCTGCTCATCAAGAGCACGTCAGATTTCCTTCCAGTTCCGAGTAGAGGCTCTAATGCTCTTCACCTTAATGAACTAAGAGACACTGATTACAAAGGGAATCAAACAACTTTTGACACAGCTACGCTAGAGCCAAAATCTAAAGAAAAAGAAATAGTACACAAGTTCTATACAGTGCAGTGTAACCACGGTTCAGTATTTTTTTTTTTTAACTTTTCAGAAAGGATAACCGGAGAAAGTTCACTACAGAGTCTTCTGAAAACAATTACTTAATCACTCGTATTTCGTCCTGATTGAGTGAATTGACGAAAGATTAATGCTTAATATGTAACCGTGATAAACAGTCGTGTGTAACTTCAATAGAGTACTGTTTCCAATTTGAATTTTGGATATAGAAGACATTGTTGTGATATTGATTAATTTTCTTTTATCGTAGATAGAAAATTCAGACTAAATATTTTAATTGTTGGCACAAGTATTAGTTATAAACAGCGGAAAGTGTTATTACTAAAATGGAAATTTATAAAACATTACAGGCCATAAATGTAAGTAGAAACAACCAAGTATGAGTTTTAAAGCCAGTCAGTTTCTTACTATCCCACTTGTAATGAAATCAGTTGTCTAGTATCAGTTGCATAGTATCAAATAGAAATTTCGATCCATTAATTTCAGACTCATCACTAATCCACCAAAGGGTCAAATTATATGTTTTAGATTAAGACAGAAAAAGTAGAATATAATCAAACTGAGAACACAAACTTGGTTATTATTCTGAAGGAGCTGTACAATAAAAATTGTCACGTGCAGATGTAGAGATAGCGAACGACTAGGGCCAATTGAATAAGAAAGAAGATTAACCAGGAAGAGTCATTCAAATTTCGAGATATTAACTTCACGTAGTATACGACTTTTTTAAACCCTGGTCAATGGTACAGTATGCTGCAAGACATGATCAACAGCAACCTGCTCTGGGCTATTGCCTCATGCAATGTAATCACTGTAAATAAACGGAACGACGTCAAACCATTATCAAAAGTTGGGTGCGTTGCTCAAGTTCAGATTTGTTTGTGTAACAAAGTGATGGGAACCAAAGTCGCGGTCCATCGGACCACCATACACAGGAGAATTTTTCACAAAACTGGCCTCGAAGAATGAAAGTTCGATTTGAAAAAAAACTATGCACCCTTTATTGATAAAAAAAAATTATATTGACCTTCAATGAATGAACGTATATCGAGGCGTGAAAGAAATTTATTGTTCTGAAGTTTAAGATGCAACATTCTTTCTTTTTGAACAGTCATTTATACATATTAGTTCCTGATAATATAATCGGATCTAAAGGAGTTACATTAACTGCTGCCAGCTAACAACATGTAGAGAATATGGAAAATGTGTTTTTATTTCTATCTATCGCAAACAACACCAAAAATATCCTGGCATATAATTTATTAACAAGAATATTTCTTTTTTGCGAAAATAAACATAAATATATTACGTATTCAATATCGTATGTTTCAGTTGTTTTATATACGTTTAGGATATGTTTTTAACTAACTTCAGTGAACAAGGTATGTTCCTCATTTTATCTTTCATAATGCTTCCGTTAATCTGATGTAACCATTTAGAGCATCCAAATTTATGAATTTTTAGACGATCAAGATCACTTACAAGTTTCATGTCAATTAGTTGACAACAAGTGGTTTTGTCATATGATGCATTATATTTAAGTCATGTCAACAAAGAATGTAGAAGAATTTTGTTTTCTTCACATACTACAGCACACACTAAGTGTACGTAATTCCGGAAAAAGGATATCAACATATATTTACACTTCAGAGCACCCTCACTCTGTTTTTAATAGAAGTTAGTAATGTATCTCATACTGTCTGTAAGAGACGTAGACAACAGATACGCTAAAAACTGGAACGAAGACACTAATCATTCATCAATAAATGATCATTTGGACTTATGTGTGATTTAACTATTAACTGAACTCCATTTACTGCTGATTTTTTTAATGTAATGGCGTACTTGAAAACTTATAATAATGTATGTTTAAAGAAAAAAAGTAAGTAAATTCACTGATATTATTCATTGCAATAGTCCTTTCATAATTATTTTTTTTCATGATTTATAGGGACTAACTATTGTTCCTCTAGCTACTGAAATAACGATACATAACCATGTACAGAGATTCGGGTATCAGTATTCATCGTTTTCTAGAATACCATCGGTTTAACGTCAGGATGACCCTTTAATATAGCCTGTGGACTGTTATCGTGCCACTGCTCAAACTCCATGCTCCTCAAACCACCAGAATCCAGGAGACAACAGCTCCTTTAATACGACTATTGTCTGGTTAAAATTATTTTTAATAACTCCGTATTAAATTACCATCTGAGTCCGGTTTTTCATACATATTGAAACACATATGTCTTTTGTTTATACAAATAATCAGAAAAAATTCATATAGAGATGCCGGTCATCCATAATATTCCTAACGTACTCTATGGTGCCTTCGACCACCACCACAGGTTCCATGGGAGCCAAGGTGAATGCCCCAAAAGTATAATACTGCCTGTACCGGCCTGTGTCCGTGCCGCGGTGCATGTTTCAAGCAGCCTCTCGCCTGGAAGACGAGGTATCCGGGCACGACCATCGAGCTGGTATGACAAGAAACGTGATTCATCCGACCACGCCAGCTTCACGATACAATCTCGATGATCTCATGCCCACTACAGTCGTTATTGACGATGTCGTTGGGTCAACATGGGGAACACGAAGGAGCCCCATGTTCAGCAATGTGGGCAAAACGGTATGCTCTGAAATACTTGTGCTGGCACAAGGAGTATACTCTGCCGCCAGATCTGCCCGCTATGCTGCTTACAAAGAGACCAAGCCTGCAACCTCCACTTTCTGTGATAAGGTGTGGTTGTCCACCACCTTGTTTCCTACTCATGGGTTTATCGTCCTTCAACCACTTTCCATATATGCTCAGCGCCACATCATAACAATCTGCCCTTTGTCGAAGTTACATCTGTCAGTGGATTTTCCCATTTGCCACAAGTATCTTTGGTAGAATGACTCCCGAATGAGTCTCTGCTCCGCTTATATACTTTCATTACCTCATGACGTACCCACAAAGTCAGCAGATGAGATTCAATCTTTTGGTGGACAGTGGTCATAATGTTTTGACTCATCAATGTATATATGTTTCAATTGAGAGTTACAGGCAACCTCCACGTATTAACCGGCGTGCCTGCTTTCTCGCTCGATGCACTGGGAGAGTAACCTGTACGCTGTGACAGATACTGATCTGCAGCCCAAGGATAACTGCTTTTGCGAGCCTGTTTGCGGAGCCTGGGGCTGAAGTATCACAAACTTCACTTTTGTTTTTTTTTACCACCTGGCGCATAACACCACCAAATTCTAACCTGTCGAATGAACCGAGTAACGTGTTAGAAGTATCCTACTGTAGAAGCTTTTAGAATTTATGTAGAAGTTTCCGAACTGGGGGACACGGAGTGTGAGGTAGCTTCGCCGCCCGTGTGGACGATACCCTAGCTCTACACCGTCGGAAGTACTATGTCACCTTTGCTTCTCTTAGAGTTGAAAACCTTTATTCTGACATCACCTACTCAGTGAGTTTCCTCTGACATCTCAACTTTAGTATTGAAAAGTAGTAGTACCGAGTGTACCCCGTCCGGGCATCCAGGTTTTCCATGGTTTCCCCGAATCACTCCAGTCGAATGCTGGGATGCTTCCTTCAAAAAGGCCATGGCCGAATTCCTTCCCGTTCCTTGTCCCCTGTCCCCCCTCTAATGACCTTAGCCGTCGAAGAAGCGTAAAAAAAATAAAAATTTAAATGTAGTAGGCATTTGCCTTATTAATAATAAAAGTTTGACGGGTTGGTGGGGGAAGGGGGGAGGGGGTGGAGAAATTCTTTTGATGGAAGGGTGGTGTGGTACGAAAAACGTTGGGAACTCCTGACTTAAAAGATTCTTATCGTATACCTCCGTTGCTACCTTCAGTCAGATTACCATGTTAAGGCTTAGCGGTCTGAAATGAATTCATGCTGAGCGCCATTAACTATTGGCTGGATTTATGACTGACAAAAGGTGCCTCCTCAACATCAACTTCATAGTTCCCTTAGTGAAAATGTTTTAATATGTTAAGACTTAAGACTGTTAAGACTGAATCGCATCCATGCTTGGCACCATGAGCCCTGGTTGGATTTTGGAATAACTGTAGTCGTCTCAAGATCAACAGCTTGATTTACCTTAACGACAGTCTGTCCTGTCAACCTTGATGTTCTGGTGATGAAATAAAATTAAGTTTAAGACAGTGTCCTGAACTTGGTCGCGTCCTCTGTTCTGAGCTTTAGTTAAGGTAGCAAATGTAAGTTGAAGTTTTGTTTCGTTAAAGAAGTTTCAGTTAGATGGAAAGAATGATTATGCGCTCTCGCAAGGAAGCTGGGTGACGGGTGGTGTTCAGATCGGGATCTCTCGTAACGCTTTTCCCTCATGAGCCTACTTGTGATGCGTAACCACCGAGAGTAAAACAAAACGGATAACTTGTCTCTGATGTAACTGTTTACGGACCTTCTTTTATTGAGCATTTGAAATGATTTCCACTTGCGTAATCACAAAGCTTCTGGAAAACTCTGATACAATATCGAAACTGAAATAGTTATGTTACTGACTGAAACGAGCCCTGCATTCTCTGCGGGCGGGAAAAAATGTAACGCAGTCATAAGGTATTTAAAAACTACGGTCAGGAAGAATACAATGATTCCAATTTAGATACAGTTTATTGTAGTAGAATATCAGGATAGTTGTTTATTAAACAAAAAATGGATGTCACCAAAAAATTCAGGCGGTATTTGTACTGACGGGTTAAAATACGAGACAACACACGAATGTTGAATGTCAGACTCCTCCATATTCTCTACAGCCTGTGCATTCAATGAGATTTGGGTAATATTTGTTCTGACAAATCGATATATGGGCCCAGTGTGATGGATCTACGAATTCAGTTATGCAGCCGGATTAACGGGCTAACGTCTGAAGTCTCCTCGGAAGCTAAAACAGTAAGCATTTTTTCTACCTTTATCCATCTCAATAAAAATTAAAAATTGTTGTACTTTTGCTTTATTATACACTGAAGAGCCAAATAAACTGGTACACCTGCCTAATATTGTGTAAGGTCCCCGCAAGCACGCAGAAGTACCGCAGCACCACGTGACATTGACTCGAATAATGTATGAAGTAGTGCTAGAGAGATCTGACACCATGCATCCTGCAGGGATATTCATAAATCCGTAAGAGTACGAGGACGTGGAAATCTCTTCGGAAAGGCTGTAAGATAACAACCATAGAGGTTGGCAGAACTGTGACAGGAAAAAAGATTATCTCTGAGTTTATAAGTGAGGTTTTGTTTTGTTGGTGTTATGGAAAGAATATATTGATAAGTCGAGTCACAAGTGTGAAGATTTTCTTTCTCAATCAAAGAAAGTAAGATTGTAAATGGTTTAGTGAAATGAATAAATGTTTCTTTTAATTGAAAATGTTGAATAATATGGAGATGAATTATTAAAGCAAGGAAGCTATCGTAAGACATTTTGGTGTGTGTCCAAAATGCAATACGGGCTGCATGAACGAGAGTGTAACCTTACAAGGCACGTTGAAAGGCATCCTAGATAAGCTATGTCTGGCGAGTTTGGTGGCCAGCGGAGAAGTTTAATTCAGAAGAGTGTACCTGGAGCCACTCTGCAGCAATTCTGGTCGTGTGGGGTGTTGCATTGTCCTGCTGGAATTGCCCAAGTCCGCCGTAATACACAATTGACATGAATGGATGCAGGTGATCACCCAGGATGCGTACATACAAGTCACCTGTCACTGTCGTATCTAGACGTATCAGGGGTCCAATGTCACTCAACTGCACTTGCCACACACCTTTACAGAGCCTCTACCGGCCTGAACAGTCCACTGCTGACATGAAGGGTCCATGAATTCATGAGGTTGTCTCCATACCCGTACACGTCCATCCGCTCAATTGGAAACGAGACTTGTCAGACCAGGCAATATGATTCCATACATCAACAGTCCAATTTCGGTGTTGAAGGGCCCAGCTTTGTGTCGTGCACTCAGCAAGGGTATACTAGTGGGCCTTCGACTCCGAAAGCCCATATCGATGATATTTCGTTGAATGGTTCGCACGCTGACACTTGTTGATGGCCCAGCATTTAAATCCACAGCAATTTGCGGAAGGGTTGCACTTCCGTCACGTTGAAGGATTCTCTTCAGTCGTCGTTGGTCCCGTTCGTGCAGGATCTTTTTCCGGCCGCAGCGATGTCGGAGATTTGATGTTTTACCGGATTTCCGATATTCACGGTGCACTCGTGAAATGGTTGTACGAGAAAATCCCCTCCTCATCGCTACCCCGGAGATGCTATGTCGTGCGCCGACTATAACACCTCGTTCAAACTCACTTAAATCGTGATAACCTGCCACTGTAGCAGCAGTAACCGAACTAACGCCTGAGCCAGACACCTGTTGTCGTATATAGGCCGTACTCTGAGTGTTAACACATCCGCGTGTTTGTATAGCATGCCTATACCAGTTTCTTTAGCTCTTCAGTGTATCTTCATTAGTAACTTCCTGCCAGGATAAGAAATATTCTTTGCCATTTTTTTAAAGACATGAATGGCTTTTAAATCTAGATCTGCGTTTACAGTTATTATAACTCCGCCTTGTTTTTTTCTGAAATAAAATGCATACTCTACCCTTCTTTATTTCGTGTTACTTCATCAGTTATATGACCACAACTAAACTTTCCAAGTTCAACTTTAACACAATTTTACTAGACAGCTTCGCAAATATTGCAAAATTCTCAACGTAACTTTTATACAGATAACATTTTCGCTTAAGGTCCAACTATTACCATAACTTTTGCAGCTTCCTTCTAGCAGCTTCCGTAACATCAAGCGATCTTATTCATGAATCTCTCACTCTCCTTTCTAATCATGGTATCGTCTTATCCTTGGTCTCGGGTCTGCTGCACAAGATTATTCTTTGCTGCCAAAGACACTCACAGAAATACTATTAATATATAATATTCACAAATTATAATGTATGTAATCAAGCAAAATACTATAGTTACGTATCGGCTTACGCGACGTATGAGCGTTACAGGGTTTATAAGGTTGTTTGTGTGATAATCTGCTGTTTTCTGTCCGTGTCAGCAAACTCGTTGGTTATATAACTGATTGTTGTTAAAAATAGTTGCTCCATTCCATCATTGTAGTAGCCATTTTAACGCCACTTTCCATGAATCCATATGAATACATGTTGGTTTCAGGCAACAGCACTGACCTCCTGTGTAATAGTGAAAATACTGCCCAATGGATTACACAGTTCCCCTACCCCCCCCCCTCTCCTATGTCTTTATGACTTGTCGATATCAAGGTCATTAGAGGTGAGAAAGAGCTCGAGGCAAGGAGCGGGAAGGAATTCGGTCATGGCCTTTTTTAAAGGGAGCATTTTACCTGGAGTGATTTGTGGAAACCATGGAAAACCCAAAACTGGATGACCAGATGGGGATACGAACCCACGTTCTCCCGAATGCAAGGCCAGAACGCTAACTGCTCATTACACTGTTAGTTATTGAACTTCAACCTCAAATACTTCATGTGGTACTTGATTTTATTTAAACAACCATTGATACTAGATACAAACGTTGACTAAATCTACTCATTTAACATCCGCACTTATTTATGATAATCAATACTCGCTTAGTGCTTTGGTGTTCATTAATTATCACATTTTTAGTTATTTTAGTTAACCCTTACCAGCATTTTTTTTTTTCACATGCATACTAAACTGGTTGCCAAAAAGTGTCTTTTACGATCTACTTCTGGCACAATGAACGATCTTCATTCTCTCTATGTTCACTACTCACAGTTATTATTTTCGGCAATATCCAAGTTCTTCGCTTAATGACCCACTAAGCATGAATGAACAAATTTTACTCTGGCACTGGGTTGTGCGATGGGGAGAGTGATTTCGAAAGCAGGTGTTGTGAGTCAGACAGCCGTGACCCAGCAGTACGTCGGTCAACGCTCGCCAGCCGCCAGCCACTGCCGACCTCGGTCCCGTGGACGGCCATCGACCTGACTGCCACTCACCTCGCACTGCGAGAAACCTGACCAAACCTTTACCTCGCCACCATCATCTTCTTCCATCGGCATTGCCGCCTTACGCATTACGTAGGTCCCTAGAGGAGTTTCCCTTCACTAAACGGAGCGCGGTGGGTGAACGGTTAACGCTCTGGCCTCGCATTCGGGAGGACGCAGGTTCGAATACCCGTCCGGGTATCCAGATTTGGGTTTTCCATGGTTTCCCCAAATCACTCCAGGCGAATGCCGGCATGCTTCCTTCAAAAGGCCATCGCCGAATTCCTTCCCGTTCCTTGCCCTCAGTTCTTTCCCGCCTCTAATGACCTCAACATCACGAGGCGTAAAACCATAATAAAAAATATATTATCTTGGTTCTCCGGGTGGAGCCGCGTCGATTTGTTAAAACCAGCCATCGCGCTGTGGCCTTCATCAGAGTACCCTCTGATGAAGGCCACAGCACGATAGCCGAAACGTTAGGTTTTAACAAATCCGCCCAAATCGACGCGGCTCCACCCGGAGAACCAAGATAATACTTACGACGACCGCGGAAGTCTGCGCAATCAAAAAAATGTAGTTTATTAAGCCGAGATTGGGACTGTTTCCTCATTCGCTTGCATTAGAGGTTGACAAAGTTGTTCTTACCACGCCTCACTTCCACCAAAAGAAAAATTTCCACCCACCCTTCCCTCCACAGCAATTTTATTATTAAAAAGCTAAATGCCTACTATTCTATACTAACAATAACATCCCAGAGGAAGCTCACTAAGTATATGATGTTAAAATAACGGTTTTGCGTCCTAAGAGGCAGTGAAGGAGACAAAGTGCTTCCGACGGTTGCCACACAGGTGACGAAGCTACCTCACCCACCTCCCCTTCACCCGACATGTCTTCACGCCCCCCTAGTGTGTCGCGCCATCCAGTTAGTAAACCAACCGTCTAAAAACTCTAATCAGGATGGCCGGTACGTGGGAGACTGGCCTCGTACCCCGTCCCGATCCAGTACGCGGCGTTTAAGCGCACTAAGGCACACTGGCGGGTCATGTCAGAATTTATAACACACACGTATGTTGGTTATAACCGACTATATACATTAGTTCGTTCCTTCAAGGGTTTATTTGCATTTCACATTACGGGAAAACCTGTGTCTGCGCAAGCCAGTTCTGCACAATGATACAGAGCACGATGCGCACTGTCAAGAGTTTTTGTCCTTGGGTTTTATATGTGGGGTGTGTTAAAGAAATCTTTTTGTCGTCAGTGACCTGTTTATAACACTTGTTTTAGTTTTGGAGTATTAAGTAATAAGTGACAAAATCCTCTCGGGTGTCCAGCCGGATGGTGTTGTATAAACACGACGTTTCGATAGCTAACTCTGCTGTCATCATCAGGTATCTTCTAGTTGTCGTAAGCTGACTGTCACCGCCGAAACGTCGTGCTTATACGACACCATCCGGCTGGACACCCGAGAGGATTTTATTGCCTCAGTACGCCGGGAAAGCCTCCACTCACACAAGAAATAAGTGGCCTGTCAGAAACTTTTGACCGCAACTGTAAGTAATATAAAATGAATAGTAACATATAAAAATAATACAGTGTATTATCTTATTGTTGCAATTCCAATTACCGAATCCTCATTGGTTTCACTATCCACTGTAATTGTTGATTAATTTGGGTCAAAAGTTTCCTGGACCACCATAATCACCAATTCGTTCAAATACCAAAAGCTCTAAATACAAACCTCATTAATGTCCACTCCCGATCTCTTTGAATCTTTAATCTTCTTTTATTCTTTCCGAAAAGCGAATCGAAGATTGTTTATGTTCTTCATGACACTATCTCGAGCGGTGTCAGATTCCAGAAGTTTAAGTTTTCTATTAAAACATCGTACGCGGCTGCTTTTAGTATACAATTAGTTCAGGAGAACTCCTATAGCTATCAATAAAAGCCAAATAGCATCTTTAAGTTTTCATGGATGTCATGATGGCAAACTGTTTAGGTTAAGGTGACTAGCTGCGACAAACTGTACAATTACCAAAATGAACTGCACAGTTTATCGTCGCAAAAGACGAGTCTCTCGCGCAAGCGAATGACAGTGAAACCTGGATAAATTGCGCAGCTGCCTCTGAGGAGTTTCGCATGTTAGCTGGCCTAGCTCGTATTCGGCCATCTTCGAGACCACGCAAGTTTTTGGCAGCTCCGAAGCGGGCCTAGCTTGTATTCGGCCATCGCGGACTCGGTTGGAGCCGGGGCCTCTACAGATCGTGCTGCGTCGTTATCAAGCAAGGACTTAGTCAAACCACCTTAGAGTCAGGGAATTACCGCTCCACGGCCCACTCCCGAGTGGAGTGGAACCCCCGAGCGCAAGCGTAGGGTTGTGTCTGTACCCGGATACCTAGCGGTGATAACTAAGGGTACAGATCAACACTTCCTGTTAGGTACCACGCACAAACGTATGTTGTTACATAGTTGTATGCAGCATGCCCCGACGAGCAAATAAACGGCAACGACACTGGGCTGATGCTACTGAAGCACCACTGAACAACAGCCAGTATGAAGACGATAACAACAAAGAATACCTAGGATCGACTGAAATTGAAGACCAAGAAGAAGTGGACGAAAATACCGAATCAGAAGAATTCCAGTCTGAAGAAGATGAAGAAAATAGTGATTGTGAGAACTATCAAAAAGAACTAGCTACCAGGAACATTCAAATTGAACAAGCATCCAAACATAGAAATAGAAGAAAAAGTACCCCAAAAAGACTATACCAAGAAACTAACAAAACAAGGAAACCCTTCAAAATCACAACCAATAATAGGTTCGAAATACTTGGTGAAGAACATGACACAGAACCAGAAAAATCAAATGAAACCTTGGAAGAACAGCCGGGAACTTCCAACGAAACCACGGCCCAACCAAAACAACACCTTCCCCCAATCGTTGTATTTGGAAAAATGAATTTCACGGATTTGAACAAGAGACTAAAGAGTATGATAACTGGAGAACTGAAAGGCGTATTTAGAGGAGATTGCATGAAATATTATGCAGAATCCAAAGAAGACCACTTAATCATCCAGAACTTCTTTAAGAAGAGCAGTATCAACCATTACAGCTATCAGATTCAAGAAGACAGGCCTCTAAAAGTTGTTATTAAGGGACTACCACCCTCCATAGCAACAGAAGAAATTGAGGAAGATCTCAGATCCAAAGGCTACGACATTCAAGCGGTTCACCAATTTAAAAAGCGAAATCAGGAGACAAGGGAGCTCATCCCCCTCCCAACATACACTGTAACTTTGCCAAGCGGCCAGCACTCGGACAGAATCTACAATGAACGAGCTATCCTTTATATGAGAGTCCAAATAGAACGGTATCGTTCTCAGAATGGTCCACCCCAATGTACCAAATGCCAGAGGCACGGACATACTTCAAATTATTGCTACCTTCCAAGCCGATGTGTCAAGTGTGCAAAGTCACACTTGACAAAGGATTGCCGCTTACCCAAAACGGAAAAAGCAAAGTGTGCCAATTGCCAGGGAGATCATGCAGCCTCTTGGCGAGGCTGCCCAGAGTATCAGAAACTGCTACGCCCGCCACGCACAAATAAGCGACAAGAAGAAAAAGATGGAAAAGACAAGAAAGATAAAAACTCTGCCATTGAAACAGACAACTTAAGAAGAATAAAACAAAGAATGACTGAACCAAATAAGAGCAGCCAACAGACTCGCTCATACGCAAACGCCCTTTCAGGGGATGATCAATCAAACAATAAGTCTCAATCAACAAATAAAAATGGACAAGACCAAAAAAAGAAAAATCAGAAGAAGAAGGAAGATAGTAATGATTATATGGAAGACGAATCCGATGACGACCACCAAAAGAAGTCCCAACACAACAAGAGAGATAAGAATGAATCAACAGAGGACAAAACCGATGACATACCCAGTTTTTTCGGTTCAGAAATGGAAAAATTCTTCAAAATCTTAAAAAGAACAATGGTTAAAATGAAAAAAGCACGAGGATTGCAAAAACTACTAGTCTTGCTTGAAGGTGTAATGGCCCTAGCGAAATAATGGCGCAAACACCCTATCTGAAAAACATGACAGCAGCTTTATGGAATACAAACAACGTTAAGAACAAGAGAAATGAATTATTGACCTTTCTCAACAGAGAAGAAATTGACATCATGTTAATAACAGAAACTTTTCTTCAGCCAACGGACACCTTTCGTTTAACTAGATACCAAGTTTACAGAACGGATAGAGTGGGACAAAGAGGAGGAGGCACAGCTGTAGCCATACGCAAAAATCTGTCACACGCCCCAATAACCAAGCCACAACTTATAGACCTAGAGGCTACAGCAGTGTGCATTCACTCAAGAGAAGGACACATAGTATTTGTCAGTGCGTATCTAGCCCCAAATAAGAACTTACATGAACAGGACCTAGACCTGATAATGGCTGTGGGCAACAAGGTCATAATTGGTGGAGATCTTAATGCCAAACACCCCATTTGGAATTCAAGAACAAGTAACAGAAGAGGCGAACAGTTGTTACAAATGTGCGATCTCAGGAACTTAGAAGTCATCGGACCATCAGAAGCGACGCATATTCCCTTCAACTCGAGACATAGACCAGACGTGCTGGACATTATAATCGCCAAAGATATTTCCGGACACATAGAATAGGCAACTCTGAATGACCTTTCATCAGATCAACTCCCTGTACTGCTCACTATTCAAAGATGGCTCTACTCTGACGTGAAACCAAAGAAAGTAAAAGAAACTGACTGGAATCACTTTACTAGACTTATCCACAATAAGATACGAACCACATATAATGTCTCTAGCACAGAGCGAATTGATGCAGCTATACAACACTTCGACAAGGTAGTTTTAGAAGCAGAAAGAAGAGCCTCCACTACAATCGTTTTGGATAACCATCAACGAGAGGAGCTTCCAGCCATCTTGGAAGATCTGAGATATCTGCGAAACAGATACAGAAAACTTTGGCAGCGGTACCGTGATCCAAGGGACAAGAGACAATACCTCCAACTCGCACGGCAACTAAAAGCTAGGCTACAAGAAAGAAGAACTGAAAAGTGGGAGGACAAAATGTCAAGCCTTTTGTTGCAGAACAAAGAGGCATGGCAACTAATTAGAGCCTTAAAAGAACCTCGACAAGCGAACATCGCGATAAATGGTCCAGCAGGGCCTTGCTTCCTACCTGTAGCAAAGGCTGAATTACTAGCTGAAAACTTCGCATCTCAGTATACCACAGCGGAGTACCAACTTACACCGGCAGAGATCCGACAAGCCGAGGAAACTGAAAGCCACGCATTGGAAATCCTCCAACAACCAACTGCAGACCAGCCAGAGCTTACAACCCCGAGGGAAGTAAGAAGTATAATAAAGAATCTTGCAAAATATAAAAGCCCAGTACATGACAAAATAAAAAACATACATTTGAAAAACCTGCCGAAAAAGGGATTAGTGCTTTTGACTAGAATCTTTAACAGCTGTCTTCTAAATTGTTATTATCCCACAGCATGGAAGGTAGCAAAAATTAAAGCCATTCCAAAACGTGGAAAAGACCACCGCCAAGCTGTAAACTACTGCCCAATTAGTCTTCTTTCGTCAACATCAAAGATACTAGAAAGAATACTGCTGAAGAGGATTAACACCAGTCTCGAAGAAGAAAAGACGATAAGACCAGAACAATTCGGATTTCAAAGCCGCGTAACTGCAACAACTCAACTCCTCCGTATTACAGAAGATGTAACAAAAAATTTTAACTTGAGCAAATCTACAGCAGCAGTATTTTTAGACATAGAAAAAGCTTACGACAAGGTTTGGCACGCTAAACTCATACAGGAATTACGGACTCAAACGGCTATTAAACACTGCTACATTAAATTCATCGGTAGTTACCTAGCCGACAGAAAATTCTACGTAGAAGTTGACGGACAGAGGTCTTCAATTCTTCCGATTCCAGCTGGAATTCCGCAAGGATCGGTTATCGCACCGCCACTTTTCAAAATTTATACAAACAAAATCCCCACCCCGCCTTATGTGAATCTGGCACAGTTTGCCGATGACACTACAGAGTACACATCAGGAAGAAGACATGATCTTAACGTTACTCACCTACAACAAGGACTAGATGAAATCAGTAAATGGTGCAGAAACTATAAAATCAAAATCAATCCTGGAAAATGTGCGGGAATCTGCTTCACAAAAAAAGGCCAGAAATTAACAAGAATTTAAAAATTTTGAACCAAAATATCCCCTGGGTTAAAGAACATCGGTACCTGGGTATATTACTGGATAACAAATTACTTTTTAGACAACATATCATGGATAGGAAAACAAAAGGACTAGCAATTATTTCCAACCTTTCACCAGTATTACGAAGCAGCAACCTACAGTTTAATATAAAAATAAGAATATACAAATCGGTTATTCTCCCATTTTCAATGTACGGATGCCAGATATGGGGCCTGGCAAGCCAAACCAATCTACAACAAATCCAACTACTCCAGAACAGATGTCTAAGGATGATCCTAAACGCACCCTGATATACACCAATAGAAACTCTACATAAAGAGACACATATTCCCTTAATCAATACCGAAATATTTAATCTAACAGAAAAATTCCACAAGAAATTGAACGACGCCAGAGACGAAAGAACTGAGTCGATTGGAACGGTAATGCCGAGACGTTGGCATAAGTATAAAGTTCCCCTCAGTATTCTATACCAGCCATCATAGAGCAGCACAGAACATGAACTCCGCAGGGGTTTTTTTCACCATTAAGACCATCCTAGATGGTCATAGCCCTGGTTTTTCCCCTGAAAGTGAAATAAAAAGTGTCCCAAAAAATAAACATCCTATCCTAACACCTACAAGTTATACTACCGAAGGTAGTGGGACTTCAATCACAGCCGCAAAGGCAGCGAACAAAAAAAAAAAAAAAAAAAAAAAAATGATTTCCAGACACATGACAACATACGTGAAAAAGTGCACAGTTAAACTGGAGGTGTGCATGCCCCTTTTGTTCCTAATATTAGTGTTACGGAAATGCGATTTCGGTGTTCTCTACCCAGTGTTGTAGCCAACCGCACCACTCCACGTTTAACCAAGTCATCTTCCAGAAGTTAACATTAAAGAATCAACCACAATATTACTGTGTGGTGTGGAGGAGACTAGAAGTATTTACTAGAATGAGATGCGCTGAGGGATTTTACATTATAAAGTTGTAGTACAGGTTATCAAGGCTCTCCTCACAACTGAAGGCCACAATAAATGCCGAACATATCTCACACGATCCACTCTCACCTCTCCAAGTAGCGAACTGGTTGTTCTGCTGCTCTCAGCACCAGAGCGCTAATGCACCCGCGTCTTGGAGAAAGCACGAACAGTGTTCCCTCTTTGTTACTGCCTAAGCTGTTAATGTTACAACTAAATTGACAAACAGCCACCTATTTTTCTTCTCTCGATTCTGGCAAACTTAATCATCTACTTCTTCATAAAGTTCCAGAAAATCATCAATCTCTACAGCAGTGCCATTTTAGTTAGCAAACTGAAAAATGCTTTGCATTCCAGTTTTTGCCGTCTTTGCCCGTTTCCTAAAGTATTTTTCTATTTGTTCCTCCAGATAATTCCATAGCAGGAAAGGATTTCAGTGATTTTCAGAAATTATGGGGATCTAATAATTTAAATAATACACAAAACCAGAATATACTTGTTTATGTTATTTTACGTGAAATGTTATTTGTTAGTTGTTGCACATGTTAGGTTTCCCTGTTTATAACAGCTGAAAACGCTTGTATAGTATATATTTTGGAAGGCACTAATGTGGATGGAGCGAAACCACGAATCATCACTGGACACAACGCGACGCCAGGTTCAGCGATTGTGCACTACTTCGGATGACCATCGTCGGCGGGTATGGTGGCATCCTGGGGAGAGGTCCAACCTTCCAATGTTTTGAAGAGGTGCCGTGGTGTTACTCATCGCATCATAGTGTGGGGAGCCATCTACTATGACTTCATGTCACGACTGGTAGTGACTGAGTGAACTATGACGCCGCAACGGTATGTCATGGACATCCTGCGTCCTCATGTGTTATCTATCATGCAACAGTATCGTGGTGCCATTTTTCAACAAGACAATGCTCGTCCACACACATCACGTGTCTCTAAGAACTGTCTGCGTGACGTTGAGGTACTCCCGTGACCAGTGAGATCCTCAGATCTGGGACAAGCTCGAGCACCAAATCCGTCAGTATCCACAATATCGAGAACCAGTTACAAAAGTTGTGGGTCAGCTTGACTGAGGAAAGGATACAACGGTTTTAGGCCAGCATTCCCAACCGAATTAGTGCATACATCCAGACCAGAGGGCATACAACGTCATACTGATAACTGGGCTTATAAAATACGTGCCAAATTATTTGCAAATTTGCTCGATTTTGCAACCAATCAAATAACCTCACATACCCTCACAACCCGTGAACTTTCATTTCTTTTCCTCCCCCCCCCCCCCTTTCGGTGTGATACACTTTTTTGTTTGTCAGGCAATCTTTACACTGCAACTTGTATCTGAATGAAAACAATCAGCATGGGTCGAAGAATTGATTTGTGAACTGTCTAGTTACAATGGAATAAATGGATTACTACGCTACAAAATAAAATATGCTCAATGCGTTAGATTATCAAGACCGGAGTGTGGTATGTAGAAGCGAAATTGTTACGCAATTTAATTCCTCTTTCAGACGAAAGTTAGATCCAATGGAGGCTCAATAATCTCATAACAATCACATCGTAAAAATACTGACTCAATTAAGAACAATTCATGTGAATCAAACATGGTGAAAACTCAAGAATAACAGAAACATGAGATTAAGTTTCAAGAATTTTGAAGAAGAAAAATATTTTACCACGACCAAATTTATTGTAAGTAAACATGCTTTGCGTTTTACACAGTGAGTTTATACTGCGTAATGATATATCTTGTATTTCGTTAACGCTTTTACACACCTTACTTTTTTTACTTAGGTCTTTACGCCTCGCCGACGTCGGGCTCATGAAAGGTGGGATGGGATTGGGGACTACGAACGGGAAGGAATTCGGCCATGGTATTTTGGAGGAAGCATCCCGGCATTCGTCTATGGTGATTTGGGTAAACCATGGAAGAACCAAATCTGGATGCCCCGATGGGGATTCGAACCCGTGTCCTCCCGAATGCGAGGCCGCAACGCTAACCGTTCACCTATCACGCTCGGTACCCTTTACTTAAAATACCCGCAGCAAATTTCGCAAAGTAATTTCCTCGTTCAACTGCACATTACTATGACGTATCCACTAAGTTTTGCCACTAATTTTTTGCAGCAGCCAATCTAAAAGCTACTAACTCAGTTATTGTAACCATTCAATGCAGGTAAAACGCCTTTATTTCCTCATCATACGCAGCTATCCGTCTTTTCAAATCACTCTTTATCTATATTTATGATCAATCAGCAGTTACCTGCGACTTTTTATGCTTGTAAGTGTGTTGCAGATTAAGAATTTTCTTTAATAGTAATAGCAGTAACAGTAATAGATATTAAAGTAGTAAAATTTTATTTACATTCTATAACAAAAAAGCAATTTCAATAATATTTGTCCTCTAAACAGTAAAATTATTTGATGTTTAGATATTGGTTTTATTTTGCCGATTTGTCAATTCTATCAATTATTTCTGCTTTAAAATAGAAATTTGCAGGGATTGAAATGATTCTTATCCGGTATCACGTAAATTCATTAAGAATTAGTTTTAATTTCCTTTGCTTTCAGTGACGCCATATTACTGATGTCATTATTTCAACCTTACCGATCTGTTGGCTTATTTGTTAAGGTGTCTGCCTGGAGATTGGAAGGTCACCGGTTCGAATCACTGTTTCGGAGGGGATTTTCACAGTCCTTTAACCCGACAGCTTGCTGTGTGATGTGAAGTACGCCAGAACGCTTACGTGATTCTGATTTCACGTTAAACTATAGATCCCCTGTACCAGATAGGACTACAGGACTAGGTTAAGGTGGCTACGACAGAGGCGGAATGCGCAGCCAGTTGAAACCCTGTCACTACGGCATCACGACCATAGGGAATTATCATTATTATTTCAGTCGCATGTAAGTGGTTCCAACGGGTCAAGTTTTGATCACGATACAATGAATGTATTAATAAGCATGTAAACAAATAATTAAATAAACCCTATGATTTTCGAACGGCAATATTAGTGGAGGTTGTCGTTAGATTGAATGACATCTTGAACCAGAATAACAACTGATACACTTTGTTAAAACATAAGACGCGGAGAAATTAGTTTTATAATTTACGCGAGGTAGCAAAAGGGTTTAGGATTCCTGTTTAATTATTAATATCATTGGTTTCATATTGCTGTCATTAACTAACACATTAGCACGTAAGAAGTTCCGTTCCAACTTTATGATGATATAAACCACAACCGAAAACCAACATACATTACAAATTCAGGGTTATGAGCATTATTTAATAGCGATTTTATTTCTTATGTAATTGCGAATGATAAATTACCAGAGCATTGCATTGAACCCTTCATTTTTACGATCTCTAAGGTAGTTGACATACAAATATAATTACCATTTTGATTTTTTCTGTACATACGCCTTTAAAAATAATTAAATTTAAGACCTGATTTATATTTCCTACTTCGGTTGCATTAATTTGACCGCATTTAAACTGAACACATCATTAAATATGTTATAACGTTATTGCTGTGATCTCTGTAAAGCAGTGTATTTGACATCTGTGAAAAACAATAAGCTAAGGTAACAGTACCATGGACGAAGGAATATATGGAGACGAAATAACGCTAAATCCGTGAAACCTCAAGATAAAACTGCTCTCCTACTGTGCATGCGCGGCGGATATCGTAGGAGTACCAAAACATTGGGCTGTTTGCATTGTGTCAGCTGCTGAGAATATTTCATTTTCTAATATTCTAAAGTTTTCTATAATGCCTAGTTGTGCTGCATATGATTGCACAAACAGACGAGATACGAAAAAACCTGGAATAGCGTTTCATAAGTAAGTCACATTGTAACTATCGTTCTTGAAGTATCTGACAGGTAACAGCAACATTAGGGCCATTCGCTATAAACTTATTCATTGTTCTCAATAGGATCATATCGTTCTCAAATTTTTGTTGGTGTAGTGTAGACAATTAGCATATGTTACTATTTTGCACCTGAAAAGCTAGCCTTATTGTAGACAAGTGTTGAAAATTTAATTTAAGCGGGTCATGTTTACATCGCGAGTCGCGACACAGTGAATATGGTATTCTGCATGCTTTACTCACTTTTAAGTTTACACTGAAAGTGTACGATGAAATTAATTGCGATAATTTGTGCTGTGCGAACTACTATACGTGATGAAATAAACTTTATTGTCCGAAATGTAGTTCGCGATGCATTTCTTGTGTTTAGATGTTTCTACATAGTTTGATTTTGTAGCGGCAATATTAATGGAAATGTTGGCAGGTTGAAATGCGGTGTGTACCAGAAGAGAACAAACAATTCATTTATTATTAGTTGTTAGCTTCTAACTTATGAATGCACTGATTTTGCTAGCAAAGTTATATAGGCCACTAACAGTACAATATGCTGCAGGATAGGGGGGAGATGGGGGTGTAGGGAAATGCCACCGGAGCCTGTGCTCCATCGCAATTAAAATTAAATTAAATAAAATTAAGCTCAGAAACTATGAGGTCTTTTGAAGTGATAATTTTTCAAAAAGTTTTAAACATTGACTTAGGCTATTATTAAAATTTCAGATATGACTTGTTTCTGTTTGTAAATATGTCTACAACTATATTTCTAGATTTTGAAATCTTTCTTATCAATTACTGAAATAAAATGTGAAAATATAACCTATTTGAACATCAACTAAAATTTAAGGACTGTAGAAATAAACAGTTTGTTATTCAAGTTAAAAAGAATTACCCGCTCATTAAGTTACGTCCGAATTCATCATCAAATATGGATATGACGAAAGTTTTTTTCTGGTACAGGCCACATTTAAACCTAATCACGTCAATTTTAAGGTACAATATCTCGAGAACTAAATGAGATATCAAAAAATTTTATTGTTTACTTTCAGTTTCTCTCATCGAGTTACATAAGAATTCGTCATCAAATTGCGGCGCCACGGTTATCGTTGAATCCCCTCATAACCTAACAACGTCACCTTTGAGACAGTATATCTCGCGAACTAAGCGAGATATCGAAAAATTTTATTCTTTATTTTCGATTTGTATCGTCATGTTACATAAAAATCTATCACCAAATTTGACTTTGGGGACACGTTTCTTCCGAATTTCAACCAGAAACTCTACTCTTTTGAGACAGCATATCTCGAGAACTAAGCACGATATCAAAACATATTATTCTTAATTTTTGATGTGTCTCGTCGAGTTACATAATAATCCATCATCAAATTGCGGTGATACGGTTGTCTTATGATTTCCTTGAGGTTTTTGTGACTATTTCCCGTGTTTCTCCTGCCAAGCAATATGGCGGCCTCCCCTCCCCACTTCTCTCCACCCGGTTTCACTCCAGTATGTGGTGAAGGTCCCTTGCGTCGTCTCCATATATTCCTTCCTCCATGAACAGTACCGACTACGTAGTAGGAGGTTCTTTGGTGTTGCTAAAATGCGAATTGATAATGACTACTACCAAATTGATTATTGCTTTCAAGATTATTATTACACTTGATTCACGAATTCTATTTATTTTAGTTTAAAAAACTGAAGAATTAAAGAATCAGAGTCAAAAAAATAAAACAGAATCTGTGCACGATGTTGTGTAACCTTTTGCCAGTGTTTCTTTAAAAGAGTGCTCATGTCAAATACAGAGTGATCTGTGGCCCATATTAGTTTTATCTCGAAATGGTTTTAATTTCTTGCTCCGTACCTCGGTACATATAAATCATAAGCTGCGTAAAATCTTCTAGGGCTTTCCACCGGGATTAAGCGTCAGTAAAAATACATAACGACGTTTCGGAGCCTGCCTCCTGCTCCATCTTCTGGCCGGAAGATGGAACCGGAGGCAGGCTCCGAAACGTCGCTATGTATTTTTACTGACGCGCTATCCTTGTGGAAAGCCCTAGAAGATTTTACGCGTGAGACTCACCGAGAAAGCATACATTCTTTCAAATCATAAGCTGTTTTCGCTGATTTTAATGTGGATCATAAGCTCTAAAAATTTGAAAACATCATCCAAATTGCTGTGGTAGTTTTTTTTGCGTGATGCTGTTTCAAACACGTGCAATCTGCTTACAAATTTATAATAGTATAGATAACTAAAGATTTTTTCTAAACCAGAAAATTAAAACTTCGTGGACTCCTGCTTTTCTTGTATTTTCAACTTTTGATGACGGTGCTAAACAAACGCATAGCATGTACCAATTACAATAAAAATCCCACGAAACCAATTATTTTGAAGATAAGAAGCTGTAATGCAACCGATATTGAGAATTAGATTGAGGTTCAAATGAAAATTTAGAAACCTCACTCTCGTTTTTACGAACTAAACGATTATAGTGAAAAATGTTCATTTTCGAGGAAGAATGTACGTTGGTTTTAATTGTGATGTTATTGAAATGAATGGAAATTAGTGTCCAGAAACGTAATGCGAAGAATGTGCGATTATCATTTAGGAAACTTCTTGCAGTCGGTTGCTACTAAGTTGTTTTGAAACGGAACCTTGGACATTTACGTCAGAGCAGCAAATCGTAGCAAACCGGATGACTGAGTGATTGACTGTGGAGGACTCTTCTGCCCTCGCTACTGCGTCGCTCCTTTCTGAGAAATGTTTTGAATAAGATAAAGTGGAATATACGCAAAGGGAGCCACTAAAGATTTAGTTGCTTTTTTTTTTTTAATAGTTAATTTTAAAATCTGTATAAACGTTACCTTGGATTATAAGTTTTCTGAAGGGAATGAAAGTGCATAAATATAAGAATGAACTAATCAAGGAAAGAAATAGACAAAATCCTGATGCTGTAGCTGCGTGATTTTTATCTGGAAGTTAAAATGTCCCAACCACAGTCAAACAGTGTTGAAAGGCGCTCTTTAAATAATTGTGCAGCTTACTGTAGGTGGAAGCGAAGAGAACAACAGTTAACATGAAACATAGTGAGAATGAAATTTTTGTAGATGCTCAGTTTCGTTACCAGGACTACCTGCCAATATCTCAAAATATTAACTGTTTTCTGCATGTCTGTGAATCTAATTGTTATGAGTACGATAGTTTGAATACTAGCAAAACTATAAAACTGGACACGTAGGTAAATTTTCTTGATCTCTTTGGAATATTTTATTTCATTATGAAAATCATTGATCTGGATATATTTGTTGATGTTTCCTTTTATAATTATACATAAACATAACAAACGTCTGCAGTACTGGGTGGTAGCTCCAAGTTACGAGAAATACTTCAGCTAAGTTACTTGGAGATAATAGTAGTCCATCGTAAGACATTCAGTTGGCTTCAGATTACCTATCGCCAATCTATTTTTTAAACTTTGAAATTCTATATGTAATAGTCCCCAAGCACAAAACAGTACGTGGGCTTCGCTGGAGGGAGGGGGGGCGGGGGGGGGAGTTTGGTTGATGGGATAGTGAAGTAAAATATGGTGATTCCAGTGATGTCTTTCGGAAAAGCAGACATAACGCGAAGACAAAATTAACTATTAATGAACCAAAATTTATGAGGAACAGTGCCCTCTAAACTTGTCGGTACATCTGGCAGACTGGTGACACAATTTGATTTTTGACCTGATTTTTGTGTTGAGGCTAAGCGGGACAATTTACGTACAAGCAACATAACTCTATGGTTTATACGTATCGTAAAGACACACAAAACCTACAAGTGACATTGTCTGTTAAAGTGTTTTATTATCTATACGATTGAAATGGTATACGTCGCTTCTTTCCAGCTTGTCAAATAGTTATTTCGACTTTTATATTTTTTTAGTCTACAAGAAAGAGGCACAGTTGAAAAGAAAACTGCTCATATAAGATATCTGGTGGATTTCAGGTGATTAGGTTTGAGTTAGTTTACATCAGTTTTATGAACACAGTTGCTAAAGTAGCCTGGACAGATCGAAACAGCAATAACGGATAGAATGTCATGTGATAGTTCAGCTTATTTGTCGTCTTTTCTGGTGTTTGCAGAGCTAGTCAACTTAAATTTTGTTGCATTTAGATTGATTATTTCATCATTTTTATACGTAATCAGTTTTAAAATTGTATTTGTACCTGCATGACACTAGTATTATGATAATGACTGTGCACTATACTTCTTATGAAATTATAAAAATATTAGTTTTGTGTGAAATCATGAATATCCTCAGTGACGATGGGACCTAAAGTCAGAATAACAACAACTCTAGTGTTTTCGTTAACCTGTGGAAAAAAAAAAAAAAAAATTCTCTCTGATGAAATATTTCTATTTACAACTTCATTTATATAAGACGCTGATACAGATACTTTCATAGTAGTACAGGAAAGATGAATCCCAGGAACCCTGCAACCGCCCATTGCAAACAACCAGAATTCCACCTTACGCAATCAGAACTTGTATTGTAGGGCAAGAAAACGTAGTTGATGTTTTTTATCGTTTCACCATCCGTATGTTGAAAGGAACTACTACGAGAGGCCCATCAGGCTTCAAGTAGATAATATGAGCATTATTGAATGTTTCTGTGATGACAACGAGGCTCTACGTATCTTGACAACAGTTACGTTCTCCGGACAGCAAAGAACGTACCTCTTCAGAGAATCCTACGTCAGTCCTCTTAGGGAACTGTGCCGCTGTCTGGGGGGAGAGAGGCCTCTTGAGTAAGGTTGGAGCCGGTATTCCGTTCCGAATAGAGCCGAGCACATCCGAAGTCAGCCGAACCCGCCTGTGACCGCCAGCACAGGTCGTTGACGCTCGCCATTGCGTAACGTGACGTCACTCGCGCAGTAGTAGTGTTACTCACTGGGTCAAGTCCCAAGAGCGAGGAGGGGGGAGTGGGGGCCTTCTGGGAGCTCAGTTCAGCTCACTCTGCGCCGTTCTCTCCGCTGGGTGACGTGCGTTTTCGAAATGCCCCGTAGCTGACGGCCGTATCGCAAAATACTACCAGCTACTTATTTTTCATATTCTCTTCATAAATAATAATTTTCATATCTTCCGGTTCAGCGCTCCGTTATTACCAAAAGGTATGCACTACATCTGATGAACCACAAAAATGAACCAATTGCTGCAATCTTCGTGTTTCCTCAGTTCAACTTTCTTTCAGCTTAAGGTTCTTCTCATCATCACTGTGATTTCGTGGTCATGGCGATTTTTACTAACTTTCAGTATATTCAGTTTCGCTATCAGATGGGCATTGAGCGTAAATTTGGCAGATCTTGAATCTTCTTACAATATATATCTAGATTTGAGCGTATAGATGGATGTCATGAGCAAAGGATTAGCTTCAGAATGGGGCGAAAAAGAGGAAACTTAATACAAAATACTTTATGAAAATGGTTTTACTTGAAAAAGAATTAAACACCCAATTTACTTATTTAAACTCTAGTCAGCGAAGGTTCTGATTAAATTTTGACAAACTGTATTTTTCAGTGTTAAATGACGAAATTTTTATTTTCATATGTTATTCGCTGGACTACTTGAACGAGGGAGAGGGGCGCTATCACCACCCTGACCATGGTGATGAGTGCTTAATAACTATGGAGTGTGTGTTTACCTGTGTATCCGTAGCCATACGCACTTCTTTTGGATAACTGCAAGGTGTTCTCTGTTAATGTATCCCGTTATCTATAGATGTTTGTAATTTAGTTGGTTTAGTCTATATGCAACCAAATTTTCTCTCATTATGGAAGTAAAACTTTAATGGGTGTGAAACGCAACGGATTTCCGTAATGATCTGACTGCTCTGTGTGAGATGTTTCTCAACTTATATCTCAAGAGCACCAGGTTAATAAACGTACGCATTAATAAAACCATCCAACTGCTTGGGCCACCCTAACTCCTTAAACACTGGAGACATGTCGTGAGTTGTCATACCTGGCTGAGACAGCCAATTTTGACCTTTCCTTTAATTGGTGTAGTTAATTAGCTGATCACCAAGTCAACTCTCGAAGAAGTTGATGGTTAAAATAACATTCCCACACAGCGTTTTATGGACGAGAAGGCCCATCTAATCACGAACACATGCAAGCTGCTGCCCATTTAGGTTTAAATTAAAATGCTGTTAATAAATTTAAATCCGCCAAACTGATGAGAATTGTTGTTACCTTCGAAATGAAAATCAGTTCCGAAAAAGAGAATCACTCGATTTATTTAAACAGTAGCTGCTACGAAAATTAGCATTTAAACACACATAACAGCACTTCTCACCGTTCCAACACAAATTACATTTATATTACAGTCTCCTTACAAAAGGAGCCTTACACGCGCCCGTGTGCGACAATGTGGCGCCAACTTACACACACTACATTCATCTGTTACCCACGTGCTCGCCAAAGATTCTTAACATTAACTACCGTTGCGCCTTGTGGAAATCCTGATTATGCATGAACACATATAATTAGTTAAAGAATCTTTCACTGTTGGGAATCGAAACACCTAATCTAAGATCAGATGACTATAACACAGCAGCCTACAATACGACACGGTTGATTTCATGTTCCTCACCCAAAAACGTAGCTCAAAAGTCGTAAATCTGGGACAATTTTTCATCTTGTATCCTGTCAGTCACTGTCTTCGGGTTAATACAAACCAAGAAAGTTTTTTTTTTTCTAGAAAAAGAGACCGTCATTCTTCAGCGGGTTGGATTCGTCAGGCCACACTTCGAATTGGGTCTGCCAGCTAGATGGGTATAAGGTGGAAAGAGGACACAGAATGTGTTTAGTCGGGGACAGATATGTAACTTGCCGTCTGGAGACAGACCGCCTATTGTTCAGTTAACTAACTTAATACAAATTAATTCTATATTACAATATTCTTTAATCATTTATAGTAATTATATATATATATATATAATTACCAATATGTTTTTAATATAAATTATTTCTTTTTAAAAATCACAAATAGAAGTTTATACATCTTATAAATATACGCATAAATATAAGTATTTATTATTCTTCACCCCTGGGGCAGACAAGCTGCTTCTTGCCTTGCCAGAGGTGACCAATTGGTTGCATAGCGTGATGCCTGCCGCTTCCATTCATCGCGGTACGCAATTTCACTCACATGACCGTCTTCTGGTGACACGATGAGTGTTGCAACATACAGTAGTTAACCACGAAGTTCAGTAAAGGAATTGTCGACCCGTAAACGGTCACTGATAACATTCAAAAAAAAGAGAAGACTGGTCAACCTTCTGCTCACCATTTAGCGAAAATTTGATTTCTAGTATTTCCAGAATATTCATTCAAACTCTTTTATGTGCTAATACACTTATGACATACTCATAATGATGAAAAATTAACCAAAATCAAGTTTGGGCATTACCCAATTTAAACCTAAACAAAAATTTTGTAATGGGAAGAGAAAAATTTCAGATTGTCATCTCTTAGACCATGAATACCAAAGGTGTATAGGATATACGATAGTAAATATCTTGGACTGAAATACTTGGTAAGGACACAGTTGCCATTAAGTATAAGCATAGGCCAAGCACATCATCTCGTTTTTCTCTCTTGGTTTTGCTCTTGGATTCTCTGATTGCCTCATAGAAGTTTTTACTACTTTTTTATGTACTAGCAATAAAACTTTTAAAAAGAATTGCGTGTTTTTTCATTGTTCAGATCTTCACTCGTACCGTAGGTATCTTTTGCTGGCATTCCAAACCCACTCCAATAAAGCTAATAAGCAGGATTCCGATATTTATGACAGATCAAATTTTACCTGCTTTCTTTTCAGCTGTAATGCTGAATTAAAAACTGATTGAACGTTTCTAATTATATTTAAATGTATTTTATATAGCTTATAAATGCGTATTCAGGCTTTGCTCATATTACGATAATATGTATGACTATATGGTGATATTTTGAGGAAAAATCTTGCAATTTTTTATTTGAACCGAGAATTCACTAGAAGTTATATATGAGTAGAGATTAAGATAATTATTCACAGAAATGTACTCCTATTATACACTGGAGGGGAAAACATAACTAATTTTCACTGAAATTGTCAGAATTCACCAGTCAAGAATTAAAGTTATGCATTAAAGTTACTCTTTAAATGTTAATGTTCCGTCTGACTTCTAACCTCGCAGGAGCAGCAAGGCTGTGTCGAGCCGCGTCAATCAATGTCGCAATGTTGCCAATATTTTAGAAAATGCACTGGATCAGTGAGTTACCATGCCGAAAAACAAAAGTTCCTGAAAGTGCGAAGTTACGTAAAGGAATTTGGAGAGAAGTATTTTAGTACAGGCTAAACAGTTCTTTTTTGTAAATTATGTGAAATTAAGGTGGCTTCAACATGCCAATTTCATCTGCAGGAGCATTGCGAGTTAACCAACACCGTGTAATGCTCGCAAAATTATCAGTAAAGAACAAACGACTAGAAGTAAGGGAACGTGAACGAACTACGTGGCTCGGTCCAGGGAGGGGGGGGGGGGGGATTGGCTAGAAGGCTACGCTTGGCTACGTGGGGGGAGTGGGGGGTTCCGAGCCAGGCCATGTAGCTTTCCTTTCAATTAAAATGAGAAACAGAACTCACAACACCATGTGAGTATTTATTTCCCTCAGTTAATTATCTTCGTATGTAATTTACAACCGTCTGACAAGAGAAAACAGTACAAAATGTCTTCTGTAATCAAAAGGGAAAGAAGCTACGTGCTACGGGGGGGGGGGGGGGGGGGGTAGAGTCAAAAGCCACGTTGGGCTACTTGGGGGGGGGGGGATATTTCACAGGATGCCAAAATGGAGCTACGTGGTTTATGCACGCTCCCTAAGGTGTTCGTGCTTGACTTCAGTCAACATTTCGATTTGATTCCAAAGTCTTAAACCCCGTTTAGTAGGAACAATATACTAGTGAAATCGGTAATATTCTCCATTTGTCCATTTGTGAGTTAAAAATCTGTAAAATAATAATAATAAAAAAAAACCTCTGTTACATGATTTTATTTCTTTAGAATGTCTCTGTTTCTATTATTTCTTTTTTTGCTATGAAGTTTTACATTAACAGGATTCGACGATAATTTATTTCCCTTGATATCTAACATCTCATATGATTAGATTCGGCCTTGTTGAATGCAATTATTTTCCTACAAATCAGAAATAATTTCGTAAATGTGAGTCGCTCTCATCCTATCAGCTTCAGATCGATTAATCTTTAAATTTGAAATATAATACAACTAAAACGAAAATAACAGTTTTATGAGGAATTGGAAAACAGATTCCCCCCCCCCCCCTCACACTTTTATGGGTTCAGTCAGAAGAGAAGAACGTGCAAAACTTTCAACAATGTTCTAATATTTCTACACTTTGTAGAAACAAATATTTTATTATTCATATGTTCAATTGCATTTTCCAACGGAATTTATTTGGGGGAGCGGTAATTTTTTAAATGATGTTACAGGTATGAGAACTCACAAAAAGTTTAGAACTAAATCTTCATACAACCCTTCCGGTACTGTAATCGTGCGAAGAGCAAGTGAATCAGCGGGCAGAGCAAGGCAATCGAACAGTTTGCATTGAAATTCTTTCTATTCCATGGTCCAGCTTGTTGAGCCATCCTGTCAAGTAGAGACCAGTGCGTACAGAGAAAGAGAGATACATACTCCCAGAACTGCATAGGTTTCAATAAAATAAAGATATTTTACAGCACTCTTTTGCACGCTGTTACGATCTTTGCGTTGGTGATAACTTCTTTTGAACATTCGCTGAAGGTTGGTTTAATGGGTTCGCGTATTCGTCATCAAACAGTTCAGATAAAACGATTTACTGCCCACATATACTTTTAGTTTAATTTAATATCCATTTTACGCTGGTGGCGGAAGATGCATTGCATTCACACTATGCTGAGTAGGCTTTCATATCCCTCTGTAAATCAGTTAACACTGGAGTGCGTTCAGTAGGGGTGTCGGAAACATTTATGAAAAGGCCATTTTTTTAAAATTGTTCCGAAACCATTCTCTTTTTAACTTTACTCTGAGAGAATCAGAATATGTATGGACACCTGTTGCTTTGACATACCACTGCGAAGCAAACTGAAGCGCGAAACATCAAAGACCTGAAAATCATGTATATCATCGTCCCCGAATTATCTACTTACTTTTTGAAGTTCTGATGCTGAAGAATTTCGTGATCCTTGGCGGTGCTTTACCAACAAATACAACAGCACTATGGGGGAACTCCGGTTTCAAAATATGTTGTTTATACACAAATGTTTATGTTAGAGTAGTATCGCGATCGAACAGTGTATTTAAATTGTCTTTTTCCTTATCTTTGACAAGTTTTACTTGTGTTAAACAAAAATTTCTGTAACATGATTGGCAGGTGTAAGTTAGTTACGTTTTAGAGTTGATCCAAACTACAGAGAGATATTGGATATGTTAATAGCGCTCTCAAATACAGCATCAAAGTTGATTCAGCCTAATGGTTACGTGTGACTGTTAAATAAATGTAAGATGTGTAAATATTAGTTATAATAGCTAAACAGTGTAATACGTTGCACCTCAATGTATGAATAATCTTTTGTTTCATTAACTTCTAACAAGTTAAATATGGAATTAGTCTCGTTTGGATCAGATATACTTCAGTGACCACTCATGTGTATTAATATGCTATTACATTATTTCGTTTCTCCGTTATATGTTAAGAGCTGGTCGAATGTATCTTCTCTTGATGCAAAATAAAATTAAAATAATTCGATTCAGCTTCATTTTTCTCGTCAGTATTAAACACAATATAGAACAAAGAATTTTAAAAATGAAAAAAAAATATTGTTTTCAAAGGCAGAGTGCTGAACATTTTTTTATTTTGTAGTGGTGTAAAAAATTAATTAAAATTTCTAGTTACACTGATAGCAAGAAAATCAGAGGCAATACAGATGATTCGAACAAGTAATAACCTTAGCCCAGGAGTTGTAAAAAAATTAAACACTGAAAAAAAAAATTAAATTGTATCATGCGTTGTAAATCTGGTTTATTATACGGTGGTTGAAGACGAAGGATTTAGCTTATCGCAAAACAGCTCAGTGCAGTGTGTAAGGTCTTAAGACAAGTAATTGGACGCCATACAGGAATGTAGTGTTTTCAATGATGTGTTTTAAAATGCTCAGCAGTGTTGGAGGCAGTACAATATTCCAATCATTCAAGGGAGTCAGATGACCTTGGCCATAAAAACAGAGGATAAAATGTATTAGCAATTAGTGATCCAAGCCGACCAAGAAGATATCTAACAAACAGGTGAAGAACAATACATGTCACATAAAATTAATTATTCCTCTGAATAATAGTTATTGATGGTAAGATACGGATTACATTTGTATAAATCTATTCGAAAATAATTTAAGAAATAACATATTCCGTCATTATCCGCTAAAACTTGTATCACATGATTGTAGATCCTGCTTGACCTCTTCGCATCTCGTGATTTTTAAAGTCTCACAAAAGTCATCGGAATTTTCCATGGCACATACTTGTATATACGCAAAAACTCGACCTGAAATTTACAGATTTACTAATATTTTTATTTTAATGTGCACCGTAGCAATTTATCAAAGTCTTCTGTGGCCTTATGTTCCTCTCTATCTTAAAGAAAGAGAGATTTATGTAGCCGTAATTTCCTGCGACATTAAGAAATTTCCTTCAACACAAACATCTGTTGACGCAACGGCAAGTAAATGGGCGATAAGTCCAGTTATAGACGGAAAACGAAATGATATCCCTAATCTTCTTCAATGTTATATACCAACATAATTATTGACGTTATTACTATGGCATTATTATAGAGAATTGAATCACTTCAACTGAAGCAACTGAAGCATACTAAAATTAGGACAATGAATAACATATCCTCAGGATCCGATATATATATATATTACTGTGTTGCTTCCGTCTAGTGTTTTCACTCTATGATGAACAAAGATTTGATTGTAATCAAGTAGTTACCTACAGTGTTTATGCATATCGTATAATAAGTTGATCACTGTTGCTGTAATCAGATTGCTATTTTGGTAGAGTAGAGATTTTCATGAAGTTTCTATAGAGTTTACTCATTGAGTATTAAATGAATAAATAAACAATAGCCGTTTACGACAACTTAAATTGTTTCTAATGATCTTCCATTAAAAAACTTACAATTATCAAAAAAATAACGAGACTCAATTTAAATTTTTAATTCGACTTCCATGTTTTAGATTCTCGTAATAAATGTTTATTTTATTTTTATTTCATATTACATTGTAGCCAAGTTACTCCTAAAAATTGTATAAATTCAAGAACAGAACTACAATTTTCAACAATTTATGTATTTTGATATTACGCCAGCAGCCTTACACATTTTCATACTGCCAATTTTATTTTAACTTTGTATCTCTGTTACGTTAAACAATAATAGTTCCACGTATTTAAAGAAAGAAACACCTGTGACATTGCCGACTCACTTAAACTATATGTTGAAAACAGTGGTAAGTGATATAGTTGAAGAGCTATTGTAAAGAGGCTTCTAAAAAAGTGTAAAAAAAAAAGTAAGTCTGCATTACTGAGAAATGGGCGAAACAGAACATAAATAGGAAAAACTGGTAGAAACTCTGTAACATTAGTGTGAAATAGTATGGGTTACTAATAAATAAAATGATGTTAGATAAAACGACTTGGTATTTGCAAATAGGTGTAATGTAATCTTGAGTTTTGTTGCATCATCCATGTTCCGCAAGTTCCATCTTGCTTTTTTTGTCCGTGAGTAAAAATGTTTCCCTCTACTGGTAACGCTTAACAGCTTCATAATTTTGTTAACACTTGGAATGACTCCATACACTTTTCTCGAATGAAGTGAAACAGCAGAAGTCAGAGATATTTTTGGAAATAACCGAGTTTTTATCACGATTAGGTATGGTTGAGACAACGCTACAGACTTTAACATTCACTCTGTAAACAAAATCATTGTACAAGACCTCCCACGCTTGTGGGTGAGTCGGAAATTTTGGAAATTTTATTTTGAAAATAATTATATTTCTGGAGTTTGTGACTTTCGTAAGATAACTAAACATGTAATTAAAAAAAATGTATATTTCAACGGATTATTCCTATGCAAAAAAAAAAAAAAAAAAAAAAAAAAATCATATGCTTTGTTTGATGCAGATTTTTATTAATCGCATTCTGGACGGCCATCCAGTTTGGTTAAATTACACATTTTTGCTAATTCTCGTTCCGTTGTTGGTTAACTATAGAAGACTTAATTTCTCTACCGTTTTACTGTGTGAGCAGTATGCTCCTCTTCTGCACCCCCTCACCCCTCTACTTTCGACATCGGCTATAGTTAACTGGATAGCATTATTTTTCCCCCTTTTTAAGCTGATGTGAGCTGTTTACCAATTGTCATCAGCTCTAATTCGAATTCATTAAAAAATGTTGCGTAGTAATTGGTTTCATGCAGTTAGCCTAAATATCTTGCTTGTATGTTCTTCGCCTACCATTTGGTTAAAAGTGAGATAAGGCGCTCAAATTTCACAGTCAGTGAGGAGTTTAGTCAACATACACAACAGGCTCATCTAACAAGTTGTTCACCATCAATACAAAGTGTGTGTAATATTGCAAACATTTATATACATCGCCATTTCGTTAACAAGCGATTTCATTGTAAAATTTTTCATAGTTTTTAAATTTTATTTTTAGTATCTTTTTATCACAATTAACTTTAGTTCTGTCATAATAGACACGTCATCGATCCTTCAATTAAGTTTTATTGAAAAAAAAAGCTGTTTACCATCTTCAATGACTGTTTGTAAAATGTTATCGTAGGAATTAAAACGTTTTGAAGACATTTAAAAAATCCATACTTTCCTTAATGTTTACATATTCAATGCTATCGGAACTTTACTTATCTTTAACGTCCCTCTGAAATATTGCTTGAACAGAAATAGGAATACGGTTGCAGAACTTTTGGCAGCTTTTGCATCCATGGTTTTATTTCTTAATTTTGTCTTCCTTGTAAAGAACATTATTAGGACCGGGAGCTGCGCAAATATAATCCAGTGACGCGCAGCAGTCACAATAATAATTTGTATTCTTGCGCCACAACGTAGGGCCTTGTACCAATCAGGGCGCAGTTTATCGCCAGTAGCTAGTACGCAGCATCAAAATTACTGCCATAAATCAGTAAAAGCTTCGGCTAAAATAAAATAACCACTCCTTCCGTTCTTCTTGTCGACTAGCTTGTGGTGTGTTCCGCAGAAAGGAAAAACAAATAGAAATTTCAATCAGTTAGACCAACAATGCAAGAAGATTCTATTAGCATGTGTAGCAACTATCCACTACAACAGGGGACCAATAATCAAGTCACTGTAAGGACTCCTTTGTAAAATGTTTCTTTTTCACTTTTTTGAACATATCATTTGATGTCCATAGGTCATATAGTAAAATAAATATTATTTCCGCTATGGCATCTGTTCCAATACTTTTATTTGAAGTGGAATTTAATGACAACGGTCAAGTAAAATACTTGGAATTATCAATTTTCCACGGCTAACATTGTTTCAACAAAAAAAAAAAAAATGATCACGGCGAATCAAATAACGTGGAATAATGCAAAGAGTTCATAATATTTTTTTTCAAATTACCAAGAAATTTCATGAAATACCATAACTACTCAAACACTACAGCTTGTGAAAATTCCAATACGCATATAGAATGTTGTGAATCATTCCAATATCGGAGGATGTGTAGAACAGTGCAACCATAATAAGTGATTAATATTGCAGATGGCGTGGACGTAGGCCCAGTAGCGCCCTTTTTATGTGACCTAACAGGTCAATGTTATGCAACGGTAATGGGTGTACAGCCATCAAACTAAGTGGAAACTCCGGATTGCAGTTGGCATCAAATAGAGCAATAACAGCATATAAGATCGAACGTGGCAGAATGATTGGTCTCTGGGAATTAAGCCTGATGTACCGCGAGATTGCAGCTAGTGCATGGCACTCTTCTACGATAGTGATGCATATGTTGAACCAGTAGAAGAGGGTTATGCACAGTGACGAGCCGGTTCTGGACCACACAATGTGACTATAGAGCGGGATGACCGCAATATAGTCCTCATGGCCGTAACCGACAGATCAGCTTCGTCCACAGTGTTGGCTCGAAGTTGGAACCAGCCAAATGGTGTGGACATGTCTGCGTCGACGATTCGATGCCGTCTGCTGAGGGCTGAACTGGTGGGAAGGAGGTCATTGCGTTAGCTTCCAGTTACCAGAAACCACCAGTGCCACAAATAACAGTGGGCACGTCAACGCCATCAGTGGCATGCTGAGTGACAAAATGTAGTGTTTTCGGACGATTCGTCACATTTTTCTTAGCTTCACTTCCTTTGTAGGATAGAATGGTTTTGAGTTTATTTATGCTCATAAAGAGGTAACCGTGTTTTGATCTTCAGCGAAGTTCTTAGGTAGTAACCCTTCTGGCTTTGTGTACTTGTTCTACGGTGTTGCCGCTTAAATGGTAAAAGCGGCTGGGCAAACTGCATTATTGAACGGCACAGTAGACAAACGCTATGATAGTTTGGAGCACAATTGGCGTGTGGTGAGGAATGTGCAAGCTTTCCACGAAGAAAAACGGGTACCACTGCTTCCCAGACCCGCAAGTTCACTTAACCTGTGGCCTGTCTAATATGTCTGAGACATGGTCGGTCAAAACCTTGTTCATTCTAGTCATCCTGAAACCACTGTCGATGCTTTGTGGACGCCTTTACAAACCGTGTGGTAAAGTGTTTTCCAGCAGCATGTCCAGGCTCTCTTTGGTAAGGCTGTGGTTACACTGCAAGCGAATTCGCGCGAACAATCCTTCGCGCGAAATAGCGCGATTTCGCGCGAAATCGCTATTATGAACAAACACATACAAACAAAGGCAGGCGGTTACAGTAAAAGCGAATTGGTCGAGCGAATCGCTTGTTGTCGCTAGAAGTTCAAACGGGTTTGTTTTTTTCGCGCGAATGGAGCGATTCCATTGTAGGCTGAGGCAAGTGCTGTAGATTCCGTAAAGGTGGAAAAGGTTTTATTTCGCGTGAATCCATCCTTTCGTTATTTCAGTTGTTTTACGTATTATTATGGATTGTGAAAAAATGATATGTTTGGTGTCTGAAAGAAGAATATTGTGGGATTAGAATCATAAAGGATATTATAACCGTGATAAATCAAGGAAGTTATGGGAAGAAATAGCAGCTGAATTAAATGTTGGCAATAAGTTAACGATTTTTATGTAAACTTATTTTTAATGTTACATGCAGTACATTGACTAAATGCATAGTAAAGTATTAATACAACTCACATTAAATATTATACTGTTGTGGTATGGCACCAACATCACTATTAAAATACACTAAGAGTTTCTCGTACATCACATACCATATTGGTAGACCTATTAGTCACCCGCCTTTTGGAATTACTTTTCCTCTGAAAATTTGACAGTTTTTCAGATGGTGCAATACATTCTCTGAAGTAACACTGCCTTGTCATTTCTTCCTCTATTCTATTGCATTCAATATATATGAGTATGTGTCATAAGTCATACGATAATATTCATAAAAATTTAGTGGCTGGTTCTTTAATTCATCGAAAAGTTTGAAATATTCACTCAAATGGTGATTCAAGAATATTTAATTAACCCAGAATTGCCTCTTCCTCTTTTCAGATGCAAAGAGTTTCAAAAATGGGTTTTCAGCAAAATAAAATTCTTCTTCAGTATCCATATTCTTGAATTTTCGCCAGTCGAGTGTGATATGATCAATTTTACTTAGCTTCTAAAAACCGCTTTGAATCGCGTGACCACTTCTTCCGGCGACTACGTTCGCGCGAATGCGCTTGCACTGTAACCACTTCTCCTTCGCGCGAATTCGCTTGCAGTGTAACCACAGCCTAACAAGCCACGACGTCTAGATTGCAGCAACTGGCGTATTTACATGGTACTGGAGTTTCACCGTCGAAGTCAAGTACAGTTCTGCAATTCTAATCATTTCTATATTGTCATGCCCGTAATCTGCAGAATAAATTTTATTGTCATCTCAAGTATTTTTCTTCGAAGTCCCGTCACATTTTTCTTAGCATCACTTCCTTTGTAGGATAGAATGGTTTTGAGTTCGCCGTTTATTTAAGCTCATAAGGAGGTAGCTGTGTTTTGATCTTCAGCGAAGTTCATAAGTAGTAACCCTTCTGGCTTCGCGTACTTTTCATCTTATGTCGATTAGGATTCCTAGAGGCACTTTGTATTTGTGACACTGTGCTCATGAAGATCTAGTTTAGCTCCAATCCAGCTGATTAACTTTTCTGTTTCATTTACTGTTGCTTGTTTTATGGGCAGAACAAATGTGACTGCATGAAGTTCTGTGACTATAGCTTTGTAGTGTGCATTTAGATGAGTCAAGAAATTTATTCTGTATCCCCTGTAGGTAGTCAATTTAACTGTTAACAAATTTACAGTAATATATTATAATAACAAAACTTAATTTACATTATACACATAGGTTAACAGGTTTACATAATTGCTTACACACATTAACAGACAGAACTAATAAATTTGAATGATACGCTGTGTACATAGATTTTAGGTTTGCTTAGCATATTGCATTCATTAAAATAATAAGTTTAATAATACGTTATATACATTGAAATCTTTAATTTAACAATACATTATACACATTAAAATAGCCGGTTTACAGAGTTCGTATATACATGTGATACTACGATATGATACAATTAATTGTACAGTGGTCCATATTAATTTCTCGTTTAATTTGCCGTAAAAATGTGTACATAAGGAAGAAGATTTTATATCTGTGTGTGGTTAGCTAGGCTGCCAGACTTGCTGGGAGTTGCTGTCCCGCTTGCACCAAGTACTTAATGAGGTTATCGGAGACGTGTTAGTTACGTGGGCAACCAAAGAATATGTGATAAGCATCTTCCACCTGCCCACACTGGCAGTATGGTTCCTCTAACACACCGATCCAAATAAGAGCTTCTTGAATCGTGCACATCCAAATTTAAGTCGGAATATGGTGATATATATTTTTCTAGGACACTGGATGTTTTGGAACCATGGTCTTTTTACAATTCAGGGTATATCTTAGCGTAGTATTTGCCTGTCGAGCCAGATGTATATCTCCATTCTTTATTCCAATCTTTGTAAAGTTTGTCTCTCAACGTCGCGATCAGTTCCGAAATGGGTATTTTAACATGGATAGTTTCCTCAGTCTCAGTTTCTTCTTTTGCCAGCTGGTCGGCTAGTTCATTGCCCCTACACCCAACATGTCCTTTCATCCAGGAAAGTACGTACTACCAATTTATTAATTTATTCAAAATATATGATTGTTTTAATAATTTCTTGGATGATCGGGTTGTTGCTTTGGTTTACGTGATGATTTTTAAGTGACGTTAAAGCAGAGAGTGTCAGATAGTATAATGATGTTACTGTCCCGCAAACTCCCGGCATTTCTAACTGCTTCTAATATTACTGTCAGTTCCGCTGTCACAATCAAGGATTCTCTAGTCAGTTTGAACAAGAGCCAAAGAAACTGATTCACCTGCTTAATTTTGTGTAGGGCCCCCGCGAGCACGCAGAAGTACCGCAACACGACATGGCACGGACTAGACTAATGTCTGAAGTAGTGCTGGAGGGAATTGACTCTATGCATCCTGCAGGGATGTCCATAAATCCAGTGGCGGATCCAGGGTGAGGGGCCGGGGGGCTGAAGCGTAAGAGTACGCGGGGATAGCGGTCTCTTCTAAACGGCACGTTGCAAGGCAACCCAGATATGCTTAATAATGTTCATGTCTGGGGAGTTTTGCGGCCAGCGGAGATGTTTAAACTCAGAAGAGTGCTCCTGGAGCCACTCTGTTGCAATTCTGGTCGTTTGGGGTATCGCATTGTCCTTCTGGAATTGCCTAAGTCCATAGGAATTCACAATGGACATGAATGGATGCAGGTGATCAGCCAGGATGCGTACATACATGTCACCTGTCAGAGTCGTATCTAGATGAATCAAGGGTCCCATTTCACTCCAACTGCACACGCCCTACACCAGTACAGAGCCTCCACCAGCTTGAACAGTCCCCTGCTGACATGCAGGGTCCATGAATTCATGAGGTTGTATCCATACCCGTACACGACCATCAGCTCGATACAATTGGAAACGAGACTCGTCAGACCGGACAACATGTTTTCAATCATCAACAGTCCAATGTCGGTGATGACGGGCCCAGGCGAGGCGTAAGGCTTTGTGTCGTGCACTCAGCAAAATTACTCGAGTGGCCCTTCGACTCTGAAAGCCCATATCGATGATGTTTCATTGAATGGTTCGCACGCTGACACTTATTGAGGGCATAACATTGAAATCCACAGCAATTTGCGGAAGGGTTGCACTTCTGTCCCATTGAATGATTCTCTTCAGTCGTCGTTGGTCCCGTTCTTGCAAGATCTTTTTCCGGCAACAGCGATGTTGAAGATTTGATGTTTCACCGGATTCCCGATATTCACGGTGCACTCGTGAAATGGTCGTACGGGGGTATCCATAAATTACGTGAGGTGAAATAGGGGAGGGGGGGGTCCGGCGAAATCTCACCAGATCTCACCAAGGGGGAGGGGGGGTCTACGGAAATCTCACGTGAGATTTTGCGAAAAAATTTGGGGGCAGTAGAACAAAAAAAAAGGTCCCAAATTTGCGGCAAAGTCGATTTTAGGAGGGTATTTCGTCCAAAAAGTTACGGTGTGACCTAAAAAAAAAGTTTCCAGGGCGATTTCTAGGGGGGTTCTCACGGACCAGATCTCACCAGAGGGGGGGGGGGGGGATCCGTCCAGATATCACGAAATCTCACCAGGGGGGAGGGGGGGTCCAGAAATCCGGAAAAACACCTCACGTAATTTATGGATGCCCCCTACGGGAAAATTCCCTGTGTCCCATCTCCCGTGCGCCGACTATAACACCACGTTCAAACTCACTTAAATCGTGATAACCTCCCGTTGTAATAGCAGTAACCGATCTAACGCCTGCGCCAGACACCTTTTGTCTTATATAGGCGTTGCCGACCGCAGCGCAGTACTCTGAGTGTTTACATATCTCTGTGTTTGCATACGCATTCCAATACCAGTTTCTTTGGCTCTTCAGTATAATATAGCTATCAGTTCCGCTGTCACAATCTCTAAAAGTTTGAACATGCCCTGTTACATGCTATGAAGGTTGATGTGTGCACATCTTGCATAATTGTTGTTTTTAGACCCATCTGTATATATGCATCTAGCCGGAAACCATTTGTTCAATTATACCAGGTATGTCTTTTTGTAGGGGTTCTGTTGCGTTATTTGACCAACAACTGTTATTTCTTTAAGCATATGCCAAAATGGTGATTCGTAGCAGTATAATTGTTTACTTTTGCAGGCTTTATCGCTTAGAGTTTTGGTTTCAAGGTAAGCTGAAGTTAGCGGTGGCAGTCGTTTGTGTTTACAGTATCCTTTTGTTACGCAGTCTATGGAGAGGTTGTGTATGGAGCTATACAGTTTACTGGTCACCAACTGACTCTATTTCAACACAAATTTTGATTTTTAGTCGGACCTTCGTAGGTGTAGGGGAGGTTCCCCTGCTTCTGCGCATAGCGCATTCGTGGGCGTAGTTTTCATTGCCCCCAGCAGGTACGTAGTACATTGTACTGTAAGACATCAAGCTTCGCTAGAAAACGTTGAGGAGCTGCACCGTAACAGATACACCCATTGTCATAATGTGGCCGGACTAGGGCTCTATATAGAGTTAGTGCTATTGGTGGCCCTGTTACTGCTCGTATAAGAGCAGACTTTTTTTCCATTTGTTTGATGTGTTCACACAGTTTAAGTTTATTATCTATTATTAAGCCTAGATTTTTCACGCTGCTCTTAACTGGAAGAAGGTAAAGTCCAAGACTCATACTGATCATTGGGGGTATCGTATGGCGTGTAAATATACTGACTGAGCTTTTATTTATTGAGATCTCCTGTCCTTTGGCGGATAGCCGTAGTATCAATTTAAACATTGCTTCGTTTAATATGGCCTGGCATCTTTCAATGGTTGTGCCAACTGTTTAAAGACAGATGTCGTCGGCGTATTGAAGGACTATTACCGACTGTGGCATTATCTTGTTTAGATCAGTTGTGTAGAAATTAAAGAGTAGCGGAGACAAAACTGGACCTTGTGGTTCCCCTTAGCTACATTTCCTTGGTCCCAAAGTAATAGTTTTCCACTGGGCTACTAACCATCTATTAGTAATCAGAGCGAGTAAACTCACTGTGAAAGGCCCTGGTACGCCATTCTCCCTTAATGTTTTGCCCAAGATCGCGAAATGAACTAATGATTTCGTACGTGTCCGCTAGAAAACGCAGCAGTTCGTTAATTACCAAATGTTTTAAGTGCATGTCCTTGGATACTTACCAATAACGTTTTTGGTAAGAACATCAAACCAACGTTCCACCTGTCGTTTGAGTTTTAATAGCACCACCACCCACAGAATATTGCTATAGCGAAAAAGCCGTAGCCTATTAGTTTTTTGTTCTTTGCTTATAAAACACCACTGAAACCACAAAGGTGACAACACTTTGTGAAATTGTGTCTTCAAATACTGAACCCTCATCGTGTTTTGTTTTTGTTTTAAAAAGAGTGTTCATTGCGCCTTAAGCCTGCTTTCGATATTAATGGTAGGTGAAAATAAGTTTTTTGACGCTTGTCAACTCAGACTGCGTTGACGGCATCTCGTGTCACTGACAACAGTAATTTAGTTATAAGTTTTTCCGTATGTGCCTAAAATAAGTTTAAATATAGTAGTAAAAGAACAACTTCATAGCACACCGCAAAATTAACTAACTTCAAAAATCTGCAATTATTTGTCAACGCACTCACCTAAAACTATCTTGGTTTTATCATTAATATCTAGTTATTTTTAGTGACAGATGATCGGTATAACGTCTTCCTTTCTTTTGATCCTAGCGTTTGTTAAAAATTAACTTTTTGTTTGTAAACGGTAACATTTTATGTTCTGTATGGACACGTAATTTCTCTTGAATGTTTTAAAAAACTAAAATGAAGTGCATTGAATATCTGCACAACTCTTTAACTAACTAAATATAATCCATATTTTCATTTGTATACAAATATGTTAAAATATGTTACGTTTTTTTGTGAGCAATTTTGGATATTAACGCGAATGTACCACCTACTGGGTATAGTACTATATTGGTAGTTGTGTATAATGGGTTGAATAAGTCCCAGGACGAAATGTAGCGATGTGCAATTAAGGTAGTTCGGATTACTATGAGCATGATAGTACCAGGTAAGTTAGGAAACTGAGATATAAACCTTGGAAAGACGCTTCTTAGGTGCGGTGGGATTTTATATGGGGAACTGGAGGAAATAAGAAGAAGTGCAGTTAGAGTTATTGTGGAAGTTACTAAATAACACAATCAGTAACTGATGTGATGAAGATCTGGGTGAGGGGTCACTGTAAAACAGGTTACAAGTGAAGAGTGTGCTGTATGTGTATAATGGAAACTGGGAAGGAATATAATATTATTATGGGGAGATGAAGAGACGACTATGGCCTTAACCAAGCACTTAATTTAAAAAACAAAGGGATGGCAAAGGTTCATTTGTAGGTATAGGACTGAGTGGCTGCAATAAATTATACTTGAAAAGTTCCCCAAAACGGCGAAAGGATTTAAGGCGAAAAATCGTGTAATTCAGACGTATATCGAAATTAAGAATTAATAAAAGTGATAATAGTATCTGCAGCCGAGACCGGAAATTGAAACCAAAGAACTCTCGAACCTGGTCAGGATCTTTGATTATTGGCTGCTCACCACATGTATCTATTATTAGAACTTCTTCATAATCTATATATTAATACGCTAAGCGAAAACTTTGGAAACATTTTTCAGAATATTGCGCGCACGGAGAAATGTGAAATTTGGCATAGTTAAAGTTTATATGGGGAAGAAGTGCATAAAGCCAAAATGTACATATAATATGTGTTAAAAATAAATTAAATTAAATAAAATAAATCATTCGTTGTATACATTCAATTGTTTTTAAGAGACAACGACACTTAGCGATGTCTGTGATCTTTGGTAAACAGTAAAAAAAAAAAATTATAAGCATAGTTAAAACATGTTACAGATACATTATTAAATGAAAAATAAATTCGGGAACGTGTGTGTGAGTGAAATCGGATCGGAGCCAACTATGTGACGTGTATTTCCAGCATTGAGATACTCTGTGGTCTTTGGTGAAACCAAAGAGTCGAGCTTAATCTCTGAATTTATATAGAAGCAACATTTCGAAACGGAGTATATTCGGAATTCATTAAATCGTGATTTAGATATACGATGTTACAATGATGCAGTTCAAATTGATGTAGCTGTAATATGATGGTGAGCCACCATTTGAACAAAATCTGGTAGTTAAAAAAAAAGTGATTACATGAATGGCAGCAAAGTCTTTATATACTGAGTTTAGAATTACGTCGGAACCTACAAATATTGTCCTGTCGGTCTGAAATTTGGTACACACATTCCTTAGGCGATAATATTTGATTTAAAGTGTATATCGTAAGCTTCTAATATGTTGAAATAAGGAAAAATGTGGGTAGATGCATACATGTTATTACGCAAGAAATACACGTTCATAGCTGTTGACATTTATTCCACATGTTTTTAAGTCTACAGTATTGAATAAAAACTGCTTTCCACATGCAAATAGAAAATCATGTAACAGTTACGATTTCTCTGTGCGGGATGACATATTGTTTTTCAGTGCTAAGATATATGGCGTCTACCGTAACTAATAGCAGTTGTGGTTAGGTTGAAATGCAGCCTGGACCAAAAATTAAGAGTAAGAAACACACAGAAATAATATCGACATGTAATAACGTGTATTTCTTGCTTAATAACATGTGTGCATCTACTCACATTTGAAGTGATTTTTCCTCATTTTCACGCATTCGAAGCTTACGTTGGAATGTATGTACTAAACTTGATACCGATAGGACAATTTTTCAAACGCAAAAGAACAAATTCAAGAAACTATTTGCAATAATTATTACTCTGTTACAAAAAAACATACTAATTAACTTAATGAATTATGGTCGAATTTCGACCACTGGGCGATCTCTAGTTTAATTTAAAGGTCTAATCAAGATTTTGTTCACAGAGGCTCTACGTATTCACTAAACAGATACTCACAAATTATGAAACTAGAAACGGTAAGAAAAACTAATCATCGTAGTGCATTGTTGGTCTGGAGATCCCAAAAGATTTGAGGGGCACCAAGTGACAGAGTTTTCGATTCGCCTCAAATTGCGCCCCTTGTCTTGGCTAAATAACCTAACTCGGTATTGCTGCCAGACTAAGGGAACCTGCAGTTTAACGTGGAATGTGAGCTACCGAAGCGTACTTGCATACTTAAAATTACACAGCAAACAGTGTCGGAGTTAATGGGTTAAGGGCATTTGAATGTCCCAGCCGAGACCTTGATTCGAACCGAGGACCTTTTGATCTCCAGTCAGACGTCTTAACCTTTGAACCGCTTACGGGAATAATGCTGGATGTGAAAAACAGAAATCCCGATAAAAAAAAAAGTAGATCTAGATAAAAAAAGTAGATCTAGTAGTAGTAGACAAGAATAAAATTTTGTATGTATTCACGAAGAATGGGTAGAAAACAAACACGAAGTTTTGGCTTGAATTCAAAAAACTTTTAGAAACAATTAAAATCTGATCTCCAACTTTTTAAGTGTTAACGATTTTCCAACAATATGGTTTCTAGGTCTATAATAATGTTTATACTTATAAATGTTGTGTGAATAATGAAATGCTTCGCGAATGACAAGAATTGATTGTACAATTTCTGACTTTTTAAGTATGGTACAATTTGTGACAATATCCGTTATCTTAACGAATGAACAATCCTTTGAGTTTATTCAATGTTCATATGCAGCATCCTGTTATTGGTTTTCCGTTAGTGGCACACTGCTGAGCAGCACTGACTCGTTAATGTCTTTTTTGTTTTGAGGTTGCCTGCCTGCATTTTAAAGAGGCGCTGTCTGGCGACATCAGAGACGAGACTTTGGGGCGTCCTTAAAGACTGAATACCTTGTATAGTGCGTCTCAGGGCTCTGTCGGCGCCGCCACAAAGACGCTTTTTAGATGCAGCCTCTTTTCGTACCTCGACGCGCATTCACAGGTGAAAGTAGCTTCGCACATGCAAAAACTCCGCTCGCGGTTAAACATTATTTCTGTCCTAATTCTTCTTTAAAATTCTTCTGCAACATATAGTAGCTATAGCTCTAGCAGATCCTATTTTCTTTACTGACTATTTTTTTTTATGGCGTCAATCTCATAACTGGCTTGATGCATTCCTCCATCTCCTATATTGCGCTAACCTCTTCATCTCATCATGTCCCTTACAACCTACATCTTCAATTACATGCTTCGAATATTCTAATCTTTGTTTACCTCTACAGTTCTTACCTTCTACTGTTTCCTCCACTAGCACATTAACCAATCCCATGTGTCTCAAAATATGACTCACCACCCTGTCTCTTCTGTAAAACTCTTCCACAAACATTACATATCATTTCCAAAACATGTTTATTTCGTACTGTATCTGACCATGCTGTTTTATTGAGTGATTAAAAGTATTCGGTATAGCAAAGTTTTTACACGATCTATGACATATTGCAATAATGAGCCAGTTTGGTAACCCTCATACTTGTTTTTCCTTGTAACGGCAGTTTGCGAATTACTGCATGAAGTTTACCATTTACCTCTTCCTTAACATGTAAAATATATACCGTGTGAAAGCGAGAAAATCAAGATTTGTTTCACCTTAGTCTCTACCATTTAAAAAGTGACAACTACCGGTAACTTGATTTGAAATATCAACATTACCACAGGCTTCACTTGCTTGATAGTTATACCAGCTATAGACAGTAATGTCAGAAACATAAGGACCAGATTTATTGCTCTAGAAGTCATTAACAACTTGGTACGCGCCAAATATTTGTCAAGTTGGAAGATTTACGAGAAGCTGAAAATATTAAATTTCACTGAAACCTTATGTTTACTGCCCAGTATCCCAAAGTAACTTAATTCTTATGAACGCTCTCAGTGTTTATCCCGCACACATCATTGCAGTATTTCGATAATCAATAAACATGAAGATGAAGACTCTTGACTTCGATTCGATCTACCCAGACGGCAATGGAGAGCCATCTTGCGGATTCGAACAAGACAAGGCAGATGCGGTTACTTACTACACAAAAGGGACTGTGTCACTTCTGGAAATTGTGACTGTACCGCCAATTTGCAATCTATCCACCACATCATTTCTGACAGTCCTCTTCAAGCATATAAAAGAACAATACTGGATGTACACCAAGCATCGATCAAAGCATTTGAATGGATCGAAGCACTAGATCTTGTAAAAATGTGTACATTCCATGATACGATGAACAAAAAACTTCAGTAACTAATTCAAGCTCCTTATACTTCATTACAGTCACAAAGAAAATTGCAGAAATAAATATGACAACCTACAGTGCACTGGAACGATGTAACAAGAGCAGAATGAGAGCATTTTAAAATGGTTACATTATCAGTAATCTGTTTATGGAGATCACGGAACATGAATTCCAGTTGAAATGCTGAACCGTACATCTTGAGTTCACTAAAAAAATATTATTATTATTATATATTAATTTGTTTGTTATCTGAATCTACACAGTCTAATCCTTATTTTAAAACATAATTGCTAATTGCATATTTCATAAGACTCTAAAGTCTACAATGTTTATGAGATTAAAGATATGAGGAGCAACCAATGAGCTATTGATACCGTTCAATATTAAAGAATTATCCGACAATCTACAAATGTAGAAATGAGTATTACAATATGTCATAGTTTCATAATAAGAAATAACTTTAAATCAATGTATTTGTTTAAGATATGTCTGTTAGATAATTGTTAACATCTGAAGCTGTCAGCTGTCCTCGTAGTCGTAATGACCGTATGCCAAGGAAATAAAAATGGATGCAGTCGCTGTAGTCCAGAGGCTACGCCAAGCAGTTGTAGTCTGCAGTTTGTTTCTCTCGTACGAGTCTTGCCAGTAGGCGGTTAGCGTCCGATCACCCACGTTCCCAGCTACACATGACGTTGGCAACATCTTCCCCGTCAACACACGTTTCACTTGTTTATCACACATGCCCATAAATGATCTCTCTTGTAGCAACCATTCATGAGTTAGAGTGTTGCAATACAGGTCAAGAATTTCTTGTAATCCTTGGGCATCATATATATTATTCCTAAAACGTGTATTTTATCACAAGCCATTCCACAGTGGGGTGAAATCTCAAAAAGCTGGCCAAATATGGAAACATTATCCAACTTTAATGAAAATTTGTACAAAATCGGTTTTGAGCACGCTGATTACGATTCCAATGTCAAAAAAAAAAAAAAAAAAAAAAAAACCCCGAGGGATCCAATATGGCGGATTAAAAATGGTCTGGTATGTAGAAATGAAGAGGTTAGCACAGGATAGAAAGGGATGGAGGATTGCATCAAACCAGTCGAAAGACTGACGACAGCGAAAAAAAAAAAGTTTCAATTGTCATACAAATTTATATACAGGGTTTCCTGAGCTCGCTGATACCGATTCCAATATTAACAATGTAAAAGAGAACAAATGGCGGATTCAGTATGGCAGATTAAAAATTAAAATATGTTAGAATTCAAATAGGTCTCAAAAATTGAAAAGTGTTTCAATTATTATAAAGCTATGTGGATAAAAATGTTGTGTACTACACATATGAGAAACGAACTATGAAGATAGGAAACGACCTACAAGACTGGGAAGTAAATAACTCATGAAGCACATTTTTTACTTCAAATTATAAAATTCAATTATATTAATCAATAAAACTTTGAAATACATTAAATTTGTTCACTGATGTTAACAGTATTACTGAAATTCCGAATCATCTGTGTCGTAATCGGTCGATTCAGCAGAAGAGATCTGAATCTGTTTCTTTCAGTGCAGGTGGTACCAGAAGTGCTCTTGCTACAACAGATAATGATTTCAGTGTTTTAGGTGACAATTTTCGTAAGCTCGAAATAAGCGGATCTGATGAGACGAGTAGCCTTAATAAAACATCTTCCATTGTTTTATTACTGCTGCATTTCCGCACGTTGTCTGTATTTTTTTTAATTAATTTGTTGCAGGATTCTTGTGCATCTTCTGATATTTGACCAATTGGCAATAATGCAGCAGCTACTATTTCTTTACCGTGAATAAGGAATTTGTGCACCGAAGTTGGCATGTAGAACCACGGATAAAATTCTACGAATAAGTGAGCTGATTGTAAGGAATATTCCTGAAAATTGATCAAATTAATTTCATAGCCACACGAAATAGCTTGCAGTAATACGTGGAATCGATTGATTAAATCCTTATACACGCCTGTTATAGCAGCAGAAACAGTTACGTTTTAGCAAAATCTACGAGCCGTATTACCATCATTTGTGCTACCGAATCCGGGTTTTGTTTTGTCAATTAGAAGTCCTAACTTTTTACGAAATTCTGATTAGATTAAATATTTAGCAGTACTCATCTTTGGCTTTTCTTCTGCAGTTCGAGCTTGCCACTTCTGTATTGGAAGCTTGTATGATATATGCAAACAACACTCAAAACATCTTATCCACGCATGTAACGTGGACATCCCGAATTCCAAATAGTCTTAATTGATTTTCAAATTTAGAATCTCATCAAGGTTGTTACATTGTTTTGATGTTGGTTTGTATAGGTAGCAACGTTGAGTTGACGAATTACTCGTAATGGCATTGCAAACGTTTCCATCTATCATTGTTAATGCAAGTTTGTATGTTACAACTACTTCTTTGCCATTACTTACGGTTTTGAAAGAAACAAGTTTACTCTCTTGTTGTTTTATGTATCCTGTTTCTTTGACAGTGGTTTCCTAATTTTCGTGCATAAACTAGATCCGTATAGGCCTACAAAATATGGGTAACGAAGGTCTCATGTTTCTCCACCCAATAACGTCTTCATTGTTGTCATCACAATATACGAGTTGTAACGGAACGATTGAAGTAAAAAAAATATTTGAATCAGTTTTGGTTCCGTCATCGTTACTAAATGGATGTTTGAATTTACTTTGACCAGATGTTCCATCGCAGCCCCATTTTCAAATCAGATTTAAATGAAGACTACTAATCTCCTCAGATGTCAGACTTTTGATAACTTCAACTTGCATTAATATAATACGATCAATTGTATGATCGAGCAGTGATAGCAATGTAACTTCAGCACTAGTTTCTGTTATCGTAATGCTAGATTTATGGGGATAACATTGACGTTTAGATGCTTGCACGACTTTATATGACGTATACAAGTGACAATTATTCTGTATCCTTATATTTCGTATGCTCTGGTACTGATTTCTAGATAGTTGATTCTCTATCATAAGAGAAAGAGCAGAATCACCCGTAAGCACGTTTTCTGGAACAAATGACAGTGAACTTCTGTATGTTTTCGAGGTTGATGGATTGCTCGTAGTTACATCTTTAAGAAGTTTTGCAGCATCCAATTGTCCAGAAGCTCGCAGATTCATTTAAGTAGCATGAATCAATTCTTCTGTACTTGCTTGCGACCGCAAATTTTCTACTTTTCTTCGTTTTGTTCTGTCACAAGAAGCACTGAATTCAACAAAAGGGCGACCAAATTTTGTTTTATGCCTTTCTTCACAAGTTTCAGTGTCTCGTAAAGAAACAAAGACGCTTAACCATTCACCAAACTTTTCGAAAAAACGTCCTCTCTCCTTTTAACTTCCTGCCACTTGCTTCTGAATTTGGTCATAAATACCCGTATTTCGGGTTTCACTTTTTCTGGTAGTGTAAAACTGCGTTTCAGTTGACTCGACATAAACTCTTCAATTTCTTTGTAAGCAACAATCACGTTTTCGTTCAATTGGCCTCTTACCAAAAGAAAAATTTTCTTTCGTGTGAAGCCAACTTTATCGTCGCTCTCCGTGGTCGGACCAGCAGATTCTGGAGCAATAAAATATAACTTGTATTAGCCTTTTATATCCCATAAAATCTATTTAAAACTAATCCCATACATACAGGTTTTATTAAAGATTATTTAAAAAGAGGAAGTTAATTTCGTCTGGTATTCTTCAGTATATCGTATTAATGACGTTAATTTCGCCAATAACAGACTAAGTTATAAACAAATAATTGGGCACTATCCTATATGTGTCTAGCCAACTCTAGTGGACTTAACTATGCGAGATTTGGAAGCATTAAGCTGCACGAATTGTGAAATAGCAGTTTATAGCAGCATATTTTTTTTTTTTTTTTTTTTTTTTTCAACAGATAAATAGTAGAGAATGAAGTTAAAATAAGGTTCGTTGTGGAATTCCGGGGGTCTTATAACTGTTTTCAATTTTGAAAAAGAAAAATACAAATTACTTGTTTAAAAATTATTTATTAAATAAATAACTTTAACATGTTTTTTATGTATTTGTAATACAGGTAAACATTGTACTCACCATCAAGATCCTCGTACATTTTGAATGATGAAAATTGTTCAAAACTGAAAACTTTTACACCAGTTCAAAGTAATGGTTGATTTACTTCCTCAGTAACTCGCAATAATTGCTCCTCAACGGTCACGTTTCAAATGATGTACAGCGTCTGCGTCAAGCGTCGGACCATTTCTAACAATGAAGTTAGACACTTTGGCAGTCACTTTGTATACTTAAAATTCCCTGATAAAAACCTTTTTTTTTTCGACTTTTGGCCAGCTTTTTGAGATTTTGTCCCACTGTGCATTCCCTCCCTTCATACTTAACCGAAATCTTTGAATGAGGTGTCATTTTAAAACTTATGGTATCCACTTCGGTCACATCATATTTTAAGAAAGAAATTTTTTGGAATTCGATCCTTAAAATGCAAAAACATTTTTTTCTATATGTGTTTTTTCCGCGAACCATTTATCTGCCTTGTTACCAAAAATAAAATCAATAACCGAGGTATAGTTTTAAAGATTAAGGTCTTAGGTTAGATTAAAATATATATTTAAAAAGGATTTTTTTTGGGAGGGGGGGGATTTCGACCTTTAAAGGGCAAAAGTATTAATATTTCTACAATACGTTTTTCTGTCACGAGCAATTTATCTTCCTTCATACCTAGCTGAAACCGATAAAGAAGGCATCATTTTAAATATTAAAGTCTCGGATTCGGTAACATTATAATTTAAGAAAGGAATTTTTCGAGTTTGGACCATTAAAAGGCACAAGTATCTTTTTTTAAATATATATATATATATATATATATGGGATCGAAATCGAGAAATGAGATATAATTTTAAAGATCAAGGCGTCCACTTTGGTCACACCATTTTTTTAATTTTTTTTTTTTTTTTTTTTTTTTTTTTTTTTTAATTTTTTTTGTATACGAGTCATTTATTTATTTTTGGTCTCCAATTAGATAAAATCATTAATTAAGAAAGAAATTTTTCGGACAACGGTAATAACTATGAAGGTCGCGCGCAGGAGACAGCACATATCACATAGATATCAATAAATTGTTTTTTATACAATAAGTAACTTTTCGGATATTTTTTGGTGACGGAAATTTTTCTATTTTGCCATACAGTTTCTATGTAAACATTTTATTCGTGAAATTTTCGCACAGGCTATGATCTCAGCAACACACATCACACAGATATCGAAATGCTGTGTGTATTTTGTTCAGGTTAGTTGTATTCTGTTAAGGTCAGTGACAGTTTGTCATACGTACAGTATGTTTTACATTTTCCTAATTGTTGCGTAATATAAAAGTGGTGAAGAAGAAGCAGTAAATGTATTCGTTGATTGCTTCCTATTTCGCAATGAAATAGTTATTTTAATTTCGGCACTATTAGCATATTTATATGTTACTGTTTTTGTCGACATTAAGCCAAACTCGAAAGATAATCTCTAATCTCCCATATTTAGCAGACTAAAATCTCTCGTTATTCGAGGTGACTGTATTTGAAAACTCGAGCCTGTTTAATTATCACAAACAGTGCATAAAAAGGTCATAATTTAAAACCAATCCAACTCTGACCATTCACTGGAAATTGCGTTTTTTAATGATGGGCGCAGTCCTGTTTATTGTTTTTATTTCTATATCTTTATTTAGCGTTGTAGTAATACGTATGTGAACAGAAACCGGTGCACTACACGAAGCGTATAAATCGTATGTCTTGAGGCATTCACTGCAGCACGCCAAGTTGCATGCCAAGAAGCGCTTAAATTGCTCTTCACGTACCTGACCTAGCGTACTGTGAGCCTGTAAAACGAACTGCCTGACGATTTTTTATCCAGCCCGCAATAAAAGAACTCCAAGTGCTGCCCGTTGGTGAGGCCGGAGAATTACTGAAGACGTAGGAAAGAAACGTGTATTATTATAAATGAATGTAATTTCTCTCGGCGTTGTTTATTTATAAACGTTTCTCGGGAAACAAGCCGAGTTATATTGTTATTAAAGCACAATATTTCGGCGACTTTAATCTCCGTCGCCATCTTCAGGTGCAGTTGCAAGTCTTGAAGTCTGCCTTGAAGTCAACCTTGAGCGTGTTGTTTGTAAACTGGCATGGCAACGACAGATGTTGTTATGTTGCCTAGCAGCATCTCTGATGTCATTAGACGCCCGCGGAACACAAAAAGCAGAGCGTTGGTGATGAGCAGCCTCAATTACAGGAATCCATGCATCACTTATCTGGAATCCACAATCCCTGTTTACCAAATCAGACGCGAGGCGAATTTCAAATGCTTCTTTAATGACGCTGTCCCACAAGCCTCTCGCATGTGTCAACACCTTAGTCGCTTCGAAATCAAAACCATGTCCTTCTGTTAAACTATGTTCCGCCACTGCTGATTTGTTTTTTTGCCCCAGGCGAACATGACGGGCGTGTTCCAAACAACGTTGTTGTACGCACCGTATGGTCTGACCGATGTATTTCTTTCCACATTCACACGGGATGCAGTAAACTCCGGGTGTACGCAGGGCAAGGTCATCTTTTGGAGAGCGCAAAATGTTTCTCAATTTTGGTGGTGGTAGAAAAATGCTCTTAATGCCATTTCTTGCCAGGACTCTTCCGACCCTAGATGTTGTGGCGCCAGAGTACGGTAAGAAGGCTAATTTATCGTGTGGACCATTATCGTGTTTATTAGGCCTACGTTTCATTTCCCGAAATGCCAACTGTATCTGATGTTCATTGTATCCATTCTTTCTGAAGGTATCACGGAGATGTTTTAACTCACTAGGAAGGTTGTCTTTATCACATATTGCCCGCGCTCTGTGGACAAGAGTAGTTAGTACTGTATTGCGCTGTGCAGGGTGATGATAACTGTGCGCGTTTAGGTAAAGGTCTGTATGCGTTGGCTTCCTATACACCGTGTGTCCCAAAGTTCCATCAGATTTCTTTATAATCAGAATGTCCAAAAAGGGCAAGCGGCCTTCCTTTTCAACCTCCATCGTGAATTGGATGTTTTTGTTGACACTGTTCAAGTGAAGGAGAAACTTATCTAGATTGTCTCTGCCATGAGGCCAAACAACAAATGTGTCATCCACATACCTAAAGAAGGCACTGGGCTTCATGGGGGCACTTTCCAACGCTTTCTCCTCAAAATGTTCCATAAAGAAATCAGCTATAACAGGTGACAGGGGACTGCCCATTGCAACTCCCTCGACCTGTTCATAGTAGTGCCCGTCATACAAGAAGTACGATGATTGTAATGTTAGACTCTGTTTCTCAGTCTCTTTTTGATTGCCACATGTTTTTGTCTAACTATCTGCACCGTGACGCCTGGGAGTGGGTAGACAGCTGTACCGTCGCTGAAAGCCACAGAGTTCAACGCCGTGCGACAGCACGGCAACGCGGGAAATTTGTCCGACTTACCCGCAAAGTTAATGCCTCTTCTGCACCTGATAGAAGGACAGTAATTAATCTGAGTGGTGGTGAATTAGACGCTGCCACCTTTTCAGTTCTATCTAAAGGGCTAAATTTTGCGCCAGTACCCAAGACCATTCCATACAGGGAAATTCTCACTGGCGTCGAGCTAGCCGTTCGTGGTTTGCCTGTGAGCGCTGCTGAAGAGATAAGGCGAGAAACCAGCCGAATATTAAGCAAGGCCAAACCGCCTCAGCCCAACACCACAGCTGCTGAGCGTAAAGCACTTTGGTCATTGCGTCGCAACCAAGATATTATCTTCCTACCAGCAGAGAAGGGGAACGCTTCGGTGGTTCTTACGATGACAGATTATCAACGAAAAGTAGAAGAACTTTTGGTGGACGCGTCTTACCGACAAGTGTCGAAAGATCCGACCAATGCGGTGGCGAAGAAAACAACAGCTCTGCTGAAATGTTCTGGGCTACCAGAAGACTCTATTAAACAGTTACAACCCCGCGCAGCTGTTCCACCCAGACTTTATGGATTACCAAAAATCCATAAACAAGGAACACCATTACGGCCAATAGTTTGTACTATTGGATCGGCTACTTATAATCTGGCTCGATACTTGACCGGGCTATTATCGCCAATTGTGGGAAAATGTGTTCACCATGTAAAAAACTCGGTGGAATTTATTAATACTGTTAAAGAACTTCACCTACGTCAACAGGATTTGATGGTGAGCCTCGATGTGGTTTCCCTCTTCACCAGGGTTCCTCTGGCTGATACGATGGCTCTACTACAACAGCACTTCGAGCCCAGGTTAGTTGAGCTGTTCCGCCACACATTACAATCATCGTACTTCTTGTATGAACAGGTCGAGGGAGTTGCAATGGGCAGTCCCCTGTCACCTGTTATAGCTGATTTCTTTATGGAACATTTTGAGGAGAAAGCGTTGGAAAGTGCCCCCATGAAGCCCAGTGCCTTCTTTAGGTATGTGGATGACACATTTGTTGTTTGGCCTCATGGCAGAGACAATCTAGATAAGTTTCTCCTTCACTTGAACAGTGTCAACAAAAACATCCAATTCACGATGGAGGTTGAAAAGGAAGGCCGCTTGCCCTTTTTGGACATTCTGATTATAAAGAAATCTGATGGAACTTTGGGACACACGGTGTATAGGAAGCCAACGCATACAGACCTTTACCTAAACGCGCACAGTTATCATCACCCTGCACAGTACTAACTACTCTTGTCCACAGAGCGCGGGCAATATGTGATAAAGACAACCTTCCTAGTGAGTTAAAACATCTCCGTGATACCTTCAGAAAGAATGGATACAATGAACATCAGATACAGTTGGCATTTCGGGAAATGAAACGTAGGCCTAATAAACACGATAATGGTCCACACGATAAATTAGCCTTCTTGCCGTACTCTGGCGCCACAACATCTAGGGTCGGAAGAGTCCTGGCAAGAAATGGCATTAAGAGCATTTTTCTACCACCACCAAAATTGAGAAACATTTTGCGCTCTCCAAAAGATGACCTTGCCCTGCGTACACCCGGAGTTTACTGCATCCCGTGTGAATGTGGAAAGAAATACATCGGTCAGACCATACGGTGCGTACAACAACGTTGTTTGGAACACGCCCGTCATGTTCGCCTGGGGCAAAAAGACAAATCAGCAGTGGCGGAACATAGTTTAACAGAAGGACATGGTTTTGATTTCGAAGCGACTAAGGTGTTGACACATGCGAGAGGCTTGTGGGACAGCGTCATTAAAGAAGCATTTGAAATTCGCCTCGCGTCTGATTTGGTAAACAGGGATTGTGGATTCCAGATAAGTGATGCATGGATTCCTGTAATTGAGGCTGCTCATCACCAACGCTCTGCTTTTTGTGTTCCGCGGGCGTCTAATGACATCAGAGATGCTGCTAGGCAACATAACAACATCTGTCGTTGCCATGCCAGTTTACAAACAACACGCTCAAGGTTGACTTCAAGGCAGACTTCAAGACTTGCAACTGCACCTGAAGATGGCGACGGAGATTAAAGTCGCCGAAATATTGTGCTTTAATAACAATATAACTCGGCTTGTTTCCCGAGAAACGTTTATAAACGTGTATTATTGTTTACACCGGAGTAATTGCGTCAACCAAAATCCGTCAATTTCCGTAGTCGCTTACCTCGGAGTTCATCCAACTTCACACGAGTAGAAATAGTGTGGAATGTTTTCACAGAAGAAAACAAGACGATTGCTTTATTTTGATGCCAACTGTTTCATTGTGTGACAAAGAGAATGTGGAATAAGCTACCAATGGTCGAATTTAAAATTTTAACAGTGCTTTAAATAACTTTGCAAAAGTACTCGTAGTTGAACCTAATAGCCTTTATTTCTGGTCAGTCAATCAGCTGATGAAGAGTAATAATTTATTAGTATTATTTGTTCAGTATAACGTGGTTGAGAGGAAAATGTAATTTTTAAAATTGATAGAATAGTCCTGCGAACGTGAAAGTGGTGTTTGTTCACAAAACTGTTATCCTTAATGGGCGGTTATCAACGAAAATAGAATAGTTATATATCGTGGGTTTCAGTCAAATTGTTTATATATTTACGAAGCGTGCAAGTTATGGAAGCTTACAGAACTTGACAGCAAACGGGTTCAATTCTGAAAAAAAAAAAAAACACTAAACGCGCATTTGTTGTTGTTTGTGATGATACATTCACAAACAGAGTAGGTGGAAAACAATAATGTGGTTTCAAAATGAAACAAGTTTTTTGGTTAAAAACCCAATACAGTGCGTGTTTAAAGCACATATAGTAAGAAAAAACAAAACACACAGATAGAAGAACTTTCCCTGAGTTGAATGTAAACAGAAAATAAAAAATTGGCACCGAAGATCATTGAATAAAAATCGAAACACATACTGGTGTGCCAAATCAAATTTTTTTATTTACACTGAAAAATCACTAGAAACCCTTATTTACTTGAGGCTTCTTAAAGAGTGAGTTTGAAGATACGCGGACGTATTACAGTTAGAGACGAGAAGGTCGTTAAGACTTGTGCTCAATTAGTATTCGAAGGCGCAACTATATTCTCGGTAGCATAAATCACATAATTTGGTGAAATAAATACTGGTAGGTAGTTTATGGTAAGCAGCGAAGCATTAACGAAAGAAGCTATTAAAGATATGAATCTATTGCTAAGCCAGTCTGAGCCTCGTTATCAAAGGAGTACCAACTTCGGCTTGTGGGGAGTTCCCGTTGTTGACCATTAGGCACCGCAATACCTTCTAGGTATGCTGATGAAGCCTTCCACTTGTAAATTACGCTTACATGTCTGTTAAGGAACGGACGACGATTACGGAGGGTTCCGAACCAATTGACTTTTAAATATTAACTGTTACGGAAACGAACTTCTTTCAGGCTTTCTTGATTAGAAGTGGTGACGCTCTGGCCTCTCATCCTGGAGTACATGGGTTCGTATCACCGTCCAGCCATCCAGATTTCGGTTCCCTATGGTTTCCCGAAACCACTACAGACAATTCCAGGATAGTTCCTTCAAAATGCCATGGCCGAATTCCTTCTGTCCTTGCCCTAGGTAGTCATTTCCCGACTCTAATGCGAACCAAGAGCGTTATCACTCACCCAGAATGCTCGGTAAAATAGCTAGTACTGAATTTCAAATTACACAAATTAGAAGCACTAGAAAGATTAATTACACTAAAATACTTGATCTAAGATAAGTAAAGAACTTGGAAATTAAGAAGTAATGATAAAATATATCGCAATATCGCATAACAGAGTCAATAAGAAAGAGGAAATGGCTATTTTTTGGACAAAACAGATTTTTTAAATATCCTTGGAACAAGAAATCAACAACAACTTGGATTCAGGAAGTAAAGATTTATAAAGAAACAATATAAGTGAAGAAGAAGCAAGAGAAAGAGAGATTTTTAAGTAAAAAGTGTTAAAAATAGTAATCCAATGTAGAGATAAAAAGAAAACAGGATCGAAATGGTCCGAAGATGCATACTGAGAAGATAAAGCAGTACTTGGGAAGTAAAATTACAACCGATGGCCGAAGCAGGAATGATGTCAAAAGCAGAATAGCACTAGAAAAAAAAAGAGCTTTCATGAAAAAGAGAACTCGTTTAGTGTCAAATATTGATCTAGGAATCAGAAAGAACTTTTTATAACTCTATGTTTGGAGAACGGCACTTTATGGCAGCGAATTATGGACTTTAGGAATACCAGAAAGAAGGAAAAATCAATACTTTGAAATGTAATGCTATAGCAGGATGATAAAAATTAAGTGGACGGATGAAGTACGAAACGAACGAGTTCTGAATATGGACGAGGAAAGAAGTTTGTGGAAGAGTCTGACAGAAGAAGAGACAGGATGGTAGGTCATATTTTGAGACATGAAGGATTGGTTAATTTTTTTAGTGGAGCAAGCAGTCGAAGTTAAGAACTGCAGAAGAATACAGAAATTAGAATTTTTTTTTTTGCTTGATGCAATCCTCCATCCCTTCCTACCTTGAGTTAACCTCTTCATTTCTACATACCCATTACAACCCACGTCCTCAATTATATGCTTTACCCAGGAAGAGGCCATCTTGAATCATGATATATGTAAATTGAGAGGATTACATGTCCTCGGGATATCGTTTGGGTCTTCAATGCAGTGGTTTCCCGTTGCCTTCTGCATCCCCATGCCGTTGATCATTTCTAATTCATCCGCCTTTAGGGGCCATTTCCAACCCCAAGGGAAAGAGGGTGCCCTGGGATTACAGTATATGAAGAAGGTAATTGAGGACCCGGGTTGAAAAGATTAGCGCAAGATATGAAGGGATGGAAGATTGCATCAAACCAGTCGAGAGACTGATAACAGCAAAAAAGACCTGATTATGATTCCTTAAAATAATTAAATTTAGGTGAAATGAAGAAAGTAGTTATTATGCGAAATAGTTCTTAATGGTTTATTAGACCTTGTTAATTATTATAAATCGATTTTGACATTTAAGAATTTAATTTAGGGACATTGGTATGTGAGTTTGTGTTGACCATTGCATTTCGGCCTATTTTCAACATTTAGAAATTGTTCATACTGTTCCAAATAAAAACAGAAATGCTTTAACTGTTTTTAGTTTTACTTAATACTATCAACATTTTATTTCAAGTAGAATTTTTTTAAAAAAATGTTTGTTTTTGGTAACAGTGTCTTGTTTAGGCCATTTTTGGTGTTTTGGAGCGAGTAGTGTGGTCTTTGTTAAAATTTAAAATCTTCGCAATCAGTAAAAGAAAAAAAAAAAAAATTCCGCAAACACCCAGCGGAGTTGCTTGGGTTATTGTTAAAAAATGGCTATGTTAGTTGCGTTGTATAATGTGCACTGGTGATTTCGAAAACCAGTCCAATATACTGTTTTCAATTTTTTTTTATATAAATTTGAAATGATGAAAAAAATATTAAAAGTGCATCTCAAACTTTCTCATTTAAAAAGTTATACTGTCGTTAGACGAACCTGCATCTTCGAATTAATTAGCACTAGGTGGGCTTCTAGGTGTTGCTCGGACTAGTTATAACAAAGCGTAATTAAACCGTGAAAACATTATACTATAATGATAATTTCAAATGCGCACAAGGAAATAGACACTACGTTGAAAAATAAAGAAGGGACTGTACATTTAGTTTGCTTATATTAATAGATTAATATGTCTAAAAAAAAGTGTTACTGCTCAATTCTGGTATGACGGATATATCAAGATATTTCCGATTCAGTAATCGTTGTATCTGAGGCTGGAGTGACGTGGCGACCTGCCCTGTGATCGCCCTGCGGTTTTACGTCGTGACCCTGGATTTTTCCGATAGTTTGGATTATTCTTCGAAGACATTAGCATGCGTATCAGCGGGCGTGCAGGTGGGAATGTGCGCAGTTGACTGAAGAGTCCTTAATGTGGAGGCAACATGACTTCGTTACACCGGCACGCTCCCGGTCTCCTGTTCATATCAATACATACATATACATTCACCACAAGCGTCTCTGATATCTCGAGTGAAATATTTGATATAGCACATAAGAACGCAGTTTCTCTCGGCTTTGAGAATATATGAAATGATCTCGGGTGACTAGCCGAGTTAAAGAAGTGTTATAATTACACGATTGACTCGGCTAGTCACCCGATAACATTTCATATATACTTGATACAGTGCTTACTGCTGGAGCTGGTATCCTTAAGACGAGCCCACATCGTGTTTAATACAATCTTAGTTTCTCGGGTACAGCCGCAACAATTTATTGGAATGTTACGTTTCCGCCCTCACTTTTTAACTTCCTCCGACACCAATGGGCTCTTTAGCGAACCAAAGGACCATTGATCTCGGAGGGGTTTTACTCAGGTTGCCATATCGTTTATTAATGCCGGAATGGCAATCGTGGCAGCAGTTTGGGCACCCCGACAGCTGTCTTAATGGTCTGCTTTGCAGTGAGATTCCCAATGCTGGTTGGCGTAGAGCAGGCACCTATTGTGGGCCTCGTGCGGTCGGTCCCTTTTGCATGGCAGTCACTCGTTTCAGGTTGTGCTCCCGTTTGTCTTCGTAATGCGCGCCACCCGACTCTGATCACGGAGCCTGCAGCGTGAGGACCTCACCGCACTGCCCAAATTTGTCAGACGACGCAAGGTGGAACCATCTCGCCACTTCCTCGTTCTCCTCCTGGCCTCTATAAATGAACGGTGATCGCCGTGTCCTCTGCGAAACGCATTTGGTTACAAGAGTTCTCAGTTTTAGCGAAGTCTTCGATAGTCGCGGGAATACATTCCACCAAGTTAAACAATGAAGTTCTTGGAGATGTGGTGTTGTTGATATTAAGTTAACTTCAAAATTTAAGCCAAAAGTGGATAGGTTGGTTTGATCCCTAGACCATTAATCTTTACATTGCAACAGTTCTGATTTAACAAACCGGATATTTGCAGTGTATTTTCGTCCACGCATATGTAGTATAACGTCACGCTCTCCTTGTTTGTGATGTCATTATTATGCCTCTGTAAAGGTGTCGCAGTGATGTATAGTGCTGGCCAGAACAATTGGCGGGTCTCCTAGAATGCGCCGTTGCCAAACCACGCGCGTAACAGTTGTATTCACCTTTTTACTTGAAGTAATAGTTTATACTGTATTTTAAATAATTTATAATCGAAATTTTGTGATAAAATATTGATTTATGTCATTTCGTTAAGAAAGTTATGTTCGTGTAAATGCATTTGATATAACTGAAGAATACTTTCTCGAGAAATTAAGAAAACGTATTGAATTACTCTTCTTTATTTTATTTGTGGCTAAGCACGTATTAAATTTTATTTACAACTAAAATCAAAATTATACTTTGTTATCCTCTGCACTGAAAAACTTGCAAAATTGACGACAAAATTATATATATATATAGACTATAGAATTAAAATTGCTGTATACCAAAAATTTATATGTAGAAAAGAAGTATGGCCACTGCAGTTCTTTTTATAAAAATCAACCATAATAAAAGTAAGCAAAAATGTTATATTGTCATCATGAATATTATTAGAAAGCCAAATGTTTTTAAGCAAAATTAATAATATCCAACAGTAATATCGTAACTTACTACCAACAATAAAACAAGTTAAATATGAGTTTGGGGTTTTAAATAACATTAACACAGCAAATGTTTATAGTATCTTAAACTGTTAAGTACAAGCTATTAAAGTTGCTCAGTAATTGATAAGTTTATTGCGTAATATGTTAAATGTTCTTTAATACCTTACTTGTCATTATTCATCTCCATCAACGCCTTCTTCTTCATCATCATCATCTTCCACTTCTTCGCTGCTCTCGTTCTGTCGTTGAATCTTCGTTGAGGTTGATTATAAGAGGCTCGATTACATTATCTCGGACCACTTCCTTTTCGAAATCTTCTGTTTGCAGTTTTTCGGTATGGTAAACACATTTCTGCCACTGTTCGACGGTGACGTTTTCCAAGGCTTTATGCAACAAACGTTCGACATCGGCGATTTTGAAAGTGTTGTTTTTCTCCGCCACTTCTCTTTTGACTTGGGCCCAAATGAGCTCTATCGGATTGTACTGGCAATGATAAGGGGGTAATCGGACTACTTCATGTCCTCTTTCGTTTGCAAGTACATCCAACTCATACACCGGTTCTTCTTTATTCATGCGAACCTTCTCCAGCATCTCAGCTCTAGTCTCCGTAGGCAAAAACGAAATTTTCTTTTCTGTTAGCCAAGCAGCTATATCAGCTTTCGGCGATTTGGTTGTTGGAGCTCGGTTTATCACTGCCGAATGATATTTGGCGTTGTCCATGACGATGATAGAACCTTCCTCCAAAAAATTCAAAAATCTGTTGAGAAACCAATCTTTAAACGTCGTTGTATTCATTTCTGAGTGATAATCTTCAGATTTGTTGGTTTTGCTGCATCTGTAGACCAACTTACTTTCCTGGAGAAAGCCTGTCTTTGCTGAACCCGCATGCAAAACAATTAGCCTTGCCCCTTTTCCGACAGGTACCTTTAAGCCCCCACTTTTTGAATTCTGCCAGATATTTTTTAAAGAATGGTTCTGAGTTACCCAAGTTTCATCTAAGTAAAAAATGGGTCGCGTGTCACCTGAGCTACGAAGGGAGCTCATTTTCCTCAAAAATTTGACTCTTGAGGACACTAAGTCGTTTCGCTCAAACAAAAATCGCCTACCATCATTCTGACGCCTGTATTTAAACCCTATATTGTTCAATATGCGTCTTACAGATCGTGCAGATCCTGTAAAATTTATCTTCTCTTTTAATATTTTTCTTAATTTTTCTGAGGTAGGGTACTCACCACGATCGTAAAATTCGTGTACTGTTCTCCTGACAATGTCCCTGTCAAAGTCGTTAAGCTTTGTTATAGTGCTGTATTGTTTCACATTTTTCTTTGGAGAAACAAACGTAGGCGATTTTCCCTCACGACACACTCGCTGGACAGTTCTCAAACTGACACCACAAGCTTCAGCGCAAATAGCCTGTACATTTTCCCTAAATTTCTTCGCAATATGGTTGTTTTTTGCGGTAACAAATCACTACAGTTTTTTATTTCATTAACATCAAGTACGTCCATATTTTTCAAGTCTTTTCTTACCAGCGTGCATGTAGAAGACAAAATTTCACCATCATTGTCCACAAGGAGTTTGAAATATTTATATACACTGTGAATGATAGATTTACTCTGCCGGCGAAACTCTGTTGTCTTCTTCAGCCGCGGTGGTTCTGCTGTCGATGACGTGCGTCTTGTTGGAGTCCCGAAACACCTGGAGTAGGAGAATAAGTCTCTTCCTGAGTATCCATTTTTAGTAGCACGATTCTCTTGCTAAATTACCGTTATTACAATTTACTGCACTTTTTTGTTCGGTAAAATTAGGACACTAAATTACTGTAATTAATAAATAACTAAAACGAATTATTTAAATCGCAAAACGCTAAAATCAAAATATTCTCTCTCGAGCAAGCTCACCCTCACACTGACACACTTTCTAACTCCGATTCACAGGTTCACACATTTTTTGTGTGTTGAAAGGGAGGTGGAAGGTTTGGGGTGGGCTGCCGCTTGGACTAGGCAACACAGGCCGCACAGCGTTGCAATTTTCAGGTGATAGAAAGAGAGCGCATCGCGAGTTTGTCCCCAAGTACGGCAACAGCGCGTTAACACTGACCCGCCAATTCTTCTGTCCACAGCTATAGTACCGGGTTCTTTTAGTGTCACCTGTTTCACTCTCCCATTTGAGACAGATTCCCTCAATGTATGATGGTTGTGCTTCGCACTTCCTGTCTTTTTCAACTATTGATATCAAACAGGTCTCATTCCTGGGGGCACGTTGTCGAGTACTGTGGATCACAAGCTCCAAATTTCGCGTTTTTCTCAGAATTGTTTCGTTTTTAATGTGAATCTGTAGGTGATGCGGAAGAAATTTATGAGGGCTGGGAGATACTATTCTTATGAGTAATTTCCGTAGAAAGTTTTCATATCTCTGGTGTAATTGGCAATCTCAAATCCATGGTATTAAACATAATAAACTTATTTGATATTATTGTGACTGATGATGCCTAAAGAAGCACATGTTCGAAGGAAGAAATCATTTTCTTTGTCAAGACTTGAACTGCAGTATAGGGTCCCCCCACTAGCAACTTCTGCTCTAATTTTAGGAGCTGGCTTTCTTCTGGTATTGGCAGGTTGCCTTAAACGTTACTAACTATTATCAGATTTTTCACGAACTCCATTATTCTTAATCCTATGTTATTGTGTTATTGGTTCTGTTTGGAGTTCTGTTTACATATTTTGCAGCTATGTCAGTGGAAAAAAACGCTGATCTGCAGAATACCTTGCTAATTCCATGGGAAGCGGAACTCTAGATTCTCCTTTGACTATATGAAGGAAGGCGAGGCTTGAAATGGAACAAATTTATTAGCCTGGAAGACTGAGTAATACAGTAGATAACGTGTAGCAAAGTGGATTCCAAGTGTCGCCGATTATCTAATCCCGAATACGGTAGTTAGTGGTTCTATGAGTGCAGAGTGGAATAGTTAACTGTAGGCATATGGTCACCCCGGTTCGGAGGTGAATGGAGGGTGGCGGGCATCTACAAGAGGCTATCGAATAGGGATCAACTTCTCTTGACGACTGCCCGACGATTACGTTGCTCGGCCGCATAGGTACAAAGATTCGTGTCACGGCGTTCATCCACGCAAGATACGGCAGTGACGGTTACTTCGCGCGATGACATTATAAAAAAAGCTGGACACTTCCGGTTACATCGTCTGAATACCAACAGGCAGCTCTACCAAGTATACCAGACGCCTGCCCGATCATCCATTCACAACTCACCTTTCTACACAGTATTCACGGCTCAAGAAAACTCGGTTCTGCTGTGATTAGCTGCTACGTAATCCCCCCTCCCCCCCCCACACTTCTATGGTTAATCAAAAGTCACTTCCAAGCTTTGAGATTCGTCGTGCGCGGTAAAACTAACTTGTTTTCCAGCGAGACTGGCAGTTGTGTGTGCTGTTGCCCCAGGTTAGATAGACGCCGTCTTGCGCCTTCCAGACGTAAGTCAGCCCGTTGTTCATAAGCCTTTGCGTCCAGCTCACTGGCAGACGCCTTACGGTAGGTATCCTCAAATGCATTGAAGCATGAAAAAATCGCCGTAACGACGGACTTGAGTCTCCCTTAAGTACTTTGAATGTTTCACGCCCATAAAAATTTTATTTGAGCGTCCAAAATATATAAGCGTTCCGCATCTCAAAGATTCACAATCTACTGCACATGGAAATATTAAATAAACGTACGCCTAATGAATGAGTCATTAAAGGATATCCGTTGTCCCACAGCCACGAATGTTATTAATTTAATACTTAATTTTCTCGCTTACGGGAAAATCGTGAATAACGTGTGCAGCTAAATTTGAAAAAGACTTACAAGGAGAGACTAAACATTATTTACCAAACCACAATTTAAATAGACTTCAATACACTATCTTGAGATCCCGCAGAAACATGTCCGTTCAAATTCTAAATATAACATACGAATACGACTAAACCAATACTACTGAACTTTTAGCTGTAACAAAACTTTTCAATGTTATTAGAGCCGGGAATGGACCAGGGCAAGGAAGAGGGAGGAATTCGGCCACGGTCTTTTGAAGGAACTATTCCGACATTCACCTGGAGCGATCTGGGGAAACCATGGAAAAACTCCAAATCTGAATGGCTGGGTGGGGGTTAGAATCTGCGTCCTCCAGAATGCGAGACCAGAGCCTTACTGCTCACCCACCACGCTCGGTTAAAATCTACCATCGTGATTCATGTTAACGTCAGTGGCCGGTATCACATAAATCGTACATGTTATAGCGGATTGCTAAAACAATAAAAACGAATTTGTATAATGTTTAGAGGCCATCACAGCGCAGCTGCTCGTGAGACAGTGTATGGCGTAAACGTGTATCTGTCACAGACAGAATACAAACATGTGGTCAAGCTTCTGACCACTGTGTCAGATGGAACTATAGATTCACTCCGTTGTTGGTTCCTGTTCGACTGAACGAAATCTCTGCTTTGAAGTGGTCTACTGATAAAGTTTGGTGAAGCTATCTGGCGAATATATTGACATAGTATTGTGAAAATCGAGCATCACTTGTAATTACCTGAGCCTGGCATGTTATGACGCTGACGTATTGGACGTCGGGAATTACGATGGCCCATCCCGCCAAACTGACCATCTTGACTAAGGTAAGCGCACTGGTAGTCTACAGCCTCTGACAATATTATTTAATAACTATGAATTTTAAAGTCATTTTCTGCAGTCTTAATATCACTTTTCGATTCTATATAACAGCTGGTTGCAACCTGTAGGTGAAAACATATATGCATAAAAAAAAATGATACCCTGAATTCGAAGTGCTCCTGAACTCGACATATTTTGTAAC
>CM061920.1:138631714-138745010 GCA_031002005.1 Vandiemenella viatica | reverse complement strand
AGATATTGACAAATAAAGTTATTGAAAATTTTTGATAATCGAGACGATTACATTTAGATAAAAAACTAACTGACTTACGATCTTAATTAACTACATAGTAAGTCCTTAGATTAAGTGGATGGATTACTATATTAAACAATAATAAAATAGTTTCCTGAATAGGATTGAGTTTCATTTTGTAAGAAATCGTCATGTTTCAGTCCATCATCCCACTTTCTCGAAACCAATAAGAGTTGCCCCCCAGTTCAGATATTGCCCCCCTCCAGTTCTGATCCTGGATACGCCCCTGCTACAAATGTTAAATAATTCTCTGGGACTGCTTTAATCCATCGAATATTAGCATCATTGTACTTCACCTAAGCTTCCCAATCTGCTCTCTGGAAGTTCCACCAAGAATTAGGAGTGGATCAGATAACAGGTATCTGGATGCCTATTTTATAGATTATGGGTCTATGCTCACTTTGAGGGAAGTCACCAAGAACTTGTCTCCTTACACAACAGACAGGTGCTGTTAATCCAGAATAGATGACAGAGGTCTGGTGAGTAGTCTTGTTTTCATGCAAGCGGAATGAAATGTACCTTTGTTTAGGGTCATGTATCAACATCAGTAACAGATACGATAAAGTGGTTGGATTGGAAGACAAGAGCAGGTGAAGAGTGCTGGGAGTGTACAAGGCATACGTTGGTGATAGGGCTTGGAGGGCTGTTAGTTAGAGAATTAGGAGTAGTGGATGGCCAGGAAAAGATGACCGTGGTCACAAGACAATATATTTCATGCATAAGGGAGTGGGAATATTTTCTTTTGTAGGTACGGACTGGAACAAATTACAAAAGCACTGATGATAATTCACCAAAAAAAAAAAAAAAAATCACTGAAATAATTTCAGGTTAAATTAGTAAATTGCAAAAGTATACGTGTGGAGGATTTTAACACTCAAAGTACATAAGACAACAATAAAAAAAATAATAATAATAGAATGGGATAGTGATATTGGCTAAGGAAATTGCCACCAGAGCATTCGCTCCATCGTATATCAGATCAATTCAGAGGCGTTTATATTGTTTGACCATGTAAGGAGAATGCCTATAGACAGATTTAAAACATTATTTAATTTAATTTAATTTAATTGCAATGGAGCACAGGCTCCGGTGGCAATTTCCCTACACACCCATCTTCCCCCTATCCTGCACCCACCTACATTTGCCCTCTACAAATTTTATCTTTAAATTCCTTCAAAGTTTTCGGTAAATTATTCATCATTTCTCTTGGTAACTCATTCCAATCCCTGACACCCTTACCTAAAAAAGAGAATCTTCCCACACCCTTGTGCCTGAAATCGAGTGCCAGCTTGTGGTCATGGTCATCTTTTCCCTTCCATGCACTACTTTTCATACCTATTGCAATATCTTTCCATGCCTCATCACCAGTATATGCCCTGTACACTCCCATGACCCTCCTCATCCTCCTCCTGTCTTGCAATGAATCCCATTCCAGCTCCTTTATCATATCCGTCACTGATTGCATTCTGCGATAATTTCCAGAAACAAATCTAGCAGCCCTTCTTTGCACCCTCTCCAACTCCTGTATTTGATACGTAAAATGAGGGTCCCATACTACACTACCATATTCGAGCAATGGTCTGACCAAAGTTTTGTAACCCAATTCCTTGACTTCTCTCGTACATCCCCTCATCACTCTCTCCAACAAGTGCAGAACTTTGAAACCTTTTCCTACCACCTGTCCTATGTGTCCTGCCCAGTTAAGTTTGTTATCAAAAGTAATTCCAAGATATTTGCATTTCAAGTCTTCAGCAAGCAATTCTTTCCCCACCTTATATTCATAATTAACCTTTTGTTTTTTATTTGTGTATCTAATAAGCTGACTCTTCTTTGCATTTATCTTCATTCCATGTTTACCAACCCAATTAGATATCCTGTCCAGATCACCCTGCAACTGTTTACAATCCTCTATCGTTTTGATTCTTTTATACAGCATTATGTCATCTGCAAACAATCTAATTTCAGATAGTAAACAATCAACACAATTATTCATTAGAATAATGAATAGCAATGGTCCCAATACGCTACCCTGTGGCACACCCATTTTTACTTCCACTTCTTTTGATACTACATTTCCTACCCTAACTTTCTGTTTTCCTTTTAAAAATTCTTCTACCCAGCAAATGACTTTCTTATCCACTCCAATGGTTTTTACCTTATTTACTACCATTTTATGGCTTACTCTGTCAAACGCCTTAGACAGATCTAGTGCTACACTATCAATTTGGCCTCCCTTGTCCATTTCATCTGAAATATCTTGCATATATCCCACCAACTGAGATTCGCATGAATATCCTTGCCTGAAACCATGTTGCCTGCTTGAAAACCAATTACGTTCCTCACATATATTTCTGATGTGGTTGCATATCAATCTTTCCATTAATTTACCTACCACTGATGTCAAACTGATTGGCCTGTAATTCTCAACTCTATTTCTCACCCCTCCCTTATGTACCGGTACTACTATTGCACTTTTCCAGTCCTGTGGTAAGCAGCAAGTGTCTAGACTCAATTTAAATAATATTTCAAGATAAGGTACAATGTCACATCCGGCTATCTTTAAGATATCTGTAGTAATATTATCTTCACCAGCCCCTTTATGTTTTTTCAGCTTTCTTATTTCCTTCATGATTTCCTCAGGATGGATATCAAATTTTTTACTATCGTCATTTCTAATTGTGTTGTTAAGCTCGTTCTCCGAATTAGACCCTCCATTGGAGTGTACACCTGTGAAAGGGGGAGGAAAAAAAGATACAACTTGAAACTGAGCTAAGAAATTCACAAACTCTATGGAAGCTGGCAGGCAGAGACAATATAGAATAATACTGGCAGGGCCGCCGTAAGTGGGCGTGCAAGGCGTGCACCGCACGCGGGCTGCAAAACGAGTGATCGACAGTCGCCGCCCGGCGATAGTTCCCACTCCACTCCATTGACGCCGTCGCCGTGACGAAATTGGGTGGCAACGATAGGGGCGGCAAATAATGTTCGAGCGGGCGGCATTCTCACAGTTTTTTGACCCGGTTGGGAAATTTCCTAGATCCACCACTGGCTGGCGGCATAATCCGTATTGCACGCGGGCGCTCAAACAGCTAGCGGCGGGCCTGGAAGCTGGCAGTGCAACACTAGAAGGCTTGTTTGTGGGAATCGGAGGAAGGCAGTAGGAGAAATGTCATCACCCGACCAATGAATGGCACAATACTTTCTTTATACTGATCAGTGAGACCATGAGCAGTCTGGTAGCTCATTGGTTAAGGCATCTGGTTTGAGATCAAATTCCAGTTCAGTTCCCCATCTCAGTGGGAATTTTCAAAAGGTTTTAATCCAATCTTCACCTCAGGCCCATCTTGTGAAGTATACCAAAATGCTTCTGAATCACAGAAGTGTAGGATCAGATTCTAGGTTAAACTGTAGGTCCCTTATACCTGGCAGACCTGCTGGGTTAGGCTAGGTGACTACAATAACGAAGAAATGCTGTCGGTAAGACCACTTGTGTTTACTTTAATGGGGTCCTTCCCCTTTAAGGATTCACAGGAACCACAGACTTCTTTGTCCAAAAATCAGAAAATGTGACTGTTAAAATATAAATCTTTTGTCTTCCAAATTCGGGTTAAAATACCTTGCATTTCCAATTGTTCCGGTATTCATTCTCTTTAGATTTGATGATCATTTAAAATAATCTAAGAACTGACACAAAAAGCTTATGTTTCCAGTATCTTTCACCTAATAGCAATGTAGAACAAAGAAATATAAGGGAATCATCTAAGTCAGCACTTCGCGTTGTTGCATAAATGGGACTACATAACTGTTATCTGTGCCAGAAGAACTACATGGGCCCCTATATATGAGATAAAAATTTTAAGGTAAGAATGGTTATCAAGTATTTGGGGCAATTGCCAATGGTACATTAGCTCCGTTGCAATTAATCAATATATATATAAACCTGGTGTGTGTGTACATAAAAATACACTTTTCTCCATGACACCTACTGCGAACCACTCGCGGTTGTGGTGGTAGATTGCCTTTAGTCTCCTGCTGTTAGTAAAGGAGTTTGGTTGCAGTGGGTGGAAGAGAGTGGGTGATGCTTGAAAAATGTGTAATATACATAAAAATTCAGCCTCCATTTGTTTATGTTTGCAAAACTCAAAATGTACTTGGTCAATTGTTTTGAAATTTTGAAAGAATGTGGGGGGCAGCATCAAGGTTTCCAAAAACCAAAAATTTAAAAACCACCTGCTCGCCCCCTTTCCGCACCCTTAATTTTTGTCAATGTTCTTTATTCATACCCTCAGCTTCTATTAATATTATTATTATTATTATTACTCCGCGTATCACTAAAAGTGTGTAGCGGCGGGTGCGTTGCACCTCTCCGAAAGGGTAATAGTTTGGAAGGTATATACGGGATATGACACGAGGCGCTCATGGGCTATTGTAAGAAATCATCCAGCATTCGTGTGGAGTGATCTGGGAAACCCAGATCACGATGGCCGGAGAGCTTTATCGAAAGCTACTCTTGTCGGATTTTAAGTTTACACGCCCGGTAAATCCTTTATATTCCATTCCCTAATCGCTCGTGGAAAAAATGAATACAGAAATTAATCGGTTCTGGTTCCTTATTACTCTTATCTTATTTTCGCGGTCATTCCGAGATATGAATGCTGCTGGTGGCAATATTTGTTTGCTGTCATTCCGAAATATGTCAGTAGTGAATTTTCAATTAGCTTCTGTCGAGAGCAACGCCTTCGGTGTTCCAGGTCTTCCCAACCTAACTACTTCAACATCGCACTTACGTTTTCCTTCCAACTACATATACCTGTCACAAATCGGGTGGCTCTTCTTTGGACCTTCTCTAATGCCTCCATTAACCCCTTTTGATGGGGACCCCATACAGAACAACAATATTCTAAGCGAGGACGCACTAGTGATTTATATGCAATCGATTGAAATTTCGGAGTGCATTGTTTTAAATTACGACCTAGAAATCGGAGCATACGATTAGCATTCTCAATTACATTCTCGATATGCTCATTCCACAACAAATTATTATGAACTAGCTGTTGCCCACGATTTCGTTTGTGATTGTAAAGAATTTTGATTGGACAGCTACCGACATGTGACCACCATAATGCACGATGGGGGACTCGAGGCTAATACCACAAAACAGGACATGCGCAGGGCATTTATGGCTGCAAAGTGAAATATAGGAACACAAACGTCTTTGGTCGAAACATAAATTGCTCTCCGTAGACCAATTTCAACCACCATACCTCCCACACCACGATAGCTCCCAACATGACACTACCATGGTGCACGGTGGGAGACTTGAGATTAATACCACACAATCACCAGTGGACTGCAAAGGGTAGTTTTGGCTGTAGAGAGAAATACAGGGACACTCATTTCAATTTTTTAATAGGTCCCACCACTTTCAACCACCATATCTACCACAACCGCAAAGTTGCCAACATGCAATCGCCATAGTGCACGATGCAAGACTCCAGGAGGCTACTACCACACACAAACGCCCGTGGTCTGAGCTTTGTAGTTCTGAAACGTCTTTGTTAGAGAAAGGAAAAATACCCTACGTCGACAACTTTCAACCACTATATCTCCCACACCCCCATAGCTACCGACATCTAATCACCACAGTACACGATACCACTACCACACACAAATACCAATAGTCTATGGTATGTCACTTTGAGGCAGCAAAGTGACATATACCGTGCATGTCTTTGATCGAAATACGAAAATATCATAGATCGGCCACTTTCAGCCACACTCCCACAGTTACCAAAATTCGGCCAACGTTGTGATCGAAGGGTGACCACACACAAACGCCAGTGATCTGCGATAGATAGTTTTGGCTGAAACAGTGTTACACCATGACACATACGTCTTTGGTAGAAATATGAAAGAGCCGACTAATTTCAACAACCATTTCTCCCACACCCCCATAGCTACCGACATCTAACCGCCATAGCCAACGATGGAATACACGATACTATTACCACACACAAATACCAATAGTCTACGCTATGTTGTTGTGGCAACGAAGTGACATATACGGAGACACATGTCTTTGGTCGAAGTACGAAAATATCCTTGATCGGCCACTTTCAACCACCATATCTCCCACACTCCCACAGTTAACCGAAATTTGGCCAACGTTGTGATCGACTGGTGACTCTGTGCTACTACCACACACAAACCCCAGTGATCTGCGCTAGATAGTTTTGGCTGAAAAGTGATACACGATGACACATACATCTTTGGTAGAAATATGAAAGTGACGCAGGTCGATCACTTTCAACCACCATATCTCCCATACCTCCATAGCTACCGACGTCTAGCCACCATAGTGCACGATGGCACTCACGACACCACACAAACACCAATGGTCTATCCTATGTAGTTGTGGCAGGAAAGAGAAGTATAAGGATACACAAGTCCTTGATCAAAATATGAAAATGCCCTTCATCGACCACTTTTAACCATCATATCTCCCACATCCCTACAGCTATCGGCATTCGGCCAACGTTGTGCATGACAGGAAACTCCATGCTACTTCCAAACACAAACACCAGTGATCTGTGCTAGGTAGTGGTGCTGAAAAGTGAAATATGGGGGCTACTTCCAAACACAAACACCAGTGATCTGTGCTAGGTAGTGGTGGCCGAAAAGTGAAATATGGGGAAACACACGTCTGTTTATATATATATATATATAAGATAAGATTGTTACCCTTAGGTATTTAGCGGAATCTACCGTTCTAAGAACAGTACCGTTAATTGTATATTCAGAGCTAAATGGTGTTACCTTTTTACTTACACGCACGACTTGGCACTTATGAGCGTTTAACTCTAACTGCCAGTCCTTACACCACGCAATTATTTTCATAATATCGTCTTGTAACAAAGCGCAGTCTTGCTGGATTTTGATTTCACGATAAATAATAGCATCATCGGAAAATAATCTTTTCATCCCCCTTATTATGTTACACAAATCATTAATGTATATGAGAAACAACAGAGGCCCTATCACGCTTCTCTGGGGAACCCCGGACCTCACCTCGGTAAGTGACGAACGCTTACCGTATAAAAACCACACACTGTGTTCTGCCCTTCAGAAAGTCTGTAACCCAGTCGCATATTTGTCTAGATATGCTGTAACCACGAAGTTTCCTAAGTTACCTAGTGTGAGGCTTTTTAAAATCTAAACAAATAGAAAAATACTGTCTACATTCGATTTTCAGAAATGCAACACCTCTCTCCCTCTTTCCAACTCCCTTTAATTTTAGCTAATATTCTTTATGGAAAGCAACAGTTTCTATCCGATTTTGAAGGAACTTTGCACACTCATACTTTTAAAGCAAATTGAAAAAAAAAATTCTGCATTTGATTTGCAAATTCCAACCCCTCTTCCCCTTTCCACCCGCTTAATTTTTGTTAATGTTCTTTGTACATACCCACAGTTTTTATCCTATATTGATGGAACTTTGCACACATATAATTCAAAACAAACAGAAAAGTATTGTCTACATTTTGTTACCAAAAATCCAACCCCCCTTCCCCCCCTCCTCCTCGCTCTTAATTTTTGTCAATGTTCACTATACACACTCGCAGTTTTTATCCAATATCTATAGAACTATGAACACGTATACTCTAAAACAAAAAATACTGCCTACGTTTGCTTTACAAAATCCAATCCTTAACCCAATTTAATTTTTGCAAATGTTCTTTATACAAAGCTACAGTTTTTATCCGCCCTGTAACGACGTTTCAAAGGAAACTTTGAGTGATTGCGAGTTCTCACCGCTGACAATTAATTGAGCTAGTGACCTTTTAAAGCCGTGAGATAATTTTAATTGTATCCTGGAAGGATAGACAGCCTTTGTGAACTTTTCTATCACTACATTTGGTGGATAATTTAAATTATCCTGCCACCCGGTAAGGGACCGTGCACAAACTACGTGGCTCGGTCCAGGGGGGGGGGGGGTTGGCTGGAAGGCTACGCTGGGCTACGAGGGTGGAGGGGGGGTTCCGAACCAGACCACGTAGCTTTCCTTACATAACATTTCTCACAGTTAAAATGAGGAACAGAACTCATAATAGCATATGAATATTTATTTCCCTCAGTTAATTATCTCCGTATGTAATTTACAATAGTCTGACTAGAGAAAACAGTACAAACTGTCTTCTGGAATCAAAAGGGAAAAAAGTTACGTGCTACGTGGGAGGGGGGGAGGGATAGAGGCAAAAGCCACGAAGATCTACGTGGAGGGGGGGGGGAGGGGGGTAAACCGGATGCCAAAATGGAGCTACGTGGTTTATGCACGCTCCCTAATTTGCGATCTAATGTAGTTCATGTTAGTATTCTATTTGATATTTGAAATTAATTCCCGATTGTTTCAATTGGAAATTTTTATTTAAACCAAATGTGAAGCATTTGTTGTCCCAATGAGAATTAATGATGTTAAATTTGTTTCGTAATCATTTATTAATTTAGTACTGTATTGGTTAAGTTTTGTTGTTTGTTTATTAATTTTGGCAATTGCAAGGTGAGGCTTTGTATGATCATAAACTTGAGATTCCATCCCGTCTATAAATTACACTCTCCATATCACAAAGCAATGCTGTTACATTTCGAGATACCACTTGATCTTACTGAATTTGAGCTTTGACATTCATTGTTTTAGAGTTTCTCGGGCAGAGTGCGAACTGCCAAATTGTGTTTCTTTCATTTTTAACTTGGACTAAATTCGTGTGAGCATTCTTTCTGCTTAACGTGAAACCCTGAATATGCAGCGAAAAAAAATATTCACATAAACATAGCAAGTTTTGCCAGTGGTGAAAGCAATTTGATGTGTGTGTGTATGTGTGTGTAAAAGTGTGTGTGTGTGTGTGTGTTTTTTTTTTTTTTTTTCTAAACCAGTAATTGGGTATAATGTCAATGGGTACATATTTTTATAAAGGTTTTAGAGGAGAGATTATTAACCTCATCTATTGTTTCCTTAACGTGGTTTGCTCTGACAAGGGTCTGGTAAATGATTGAATTTCAGTATTAATGCTTGTTAACGGCATCCTAATATGAGAGCGGATAGACGAAGGATGGTCCAGGGCACCCTCATGCCATTGAAATTGGAAATTGGGAATTGTCTCTAATCAGCGGCACGGAGAAGCAGAAGACAGTGGGAAAAAACTGCAACTAATACCTAAAACATTATGCTGAGGACATTAAATTAAAAAATGATGATGGTTTCTTTCTGAGTGAAATAATCCCTCTGCCTCACTCAGTCGTGCCTCGGACTTCACAGAAACAAATAATCACAAATGACAACTATTCGATTAGTATGAGAGTATGAATAAAGAAATATGGAACTAGTTAACTTAGGTGTTGAACGTGCAGAGTTTCTAGTCAGGGCATGAAGACCAATCCGCAGATTAATTATCAACGGGTTACAAGTGAGCAATTTATAACGAACAAGAAAATAAGAAAAAGTCAATCATTGTTAATCTTAGTTAGGGTGGAAAATAAGCCAATACAAACCACGTTTGTATAGTCTATATATAATATTCAGAAGTAGACAAATGTAGAGAAAATTGAACAGGGAAAATTGAGAAGGGACAGGAAAATTAAGTGATCATAGGCGACTGGACTGCGGTTCCAGGAGAAGAAAAGGACAGGAGAAAGAAAATAACAATCAAGTAAGCTGTTTGAATTTTGCGGAAAGTAAAAACTAATCATGATAAGTACAGTGTTAAAGAATATAATTATGTAAACATCTGGGGATATAGATAGTACAAGCATACCTGAGGGTTCATATAAATCGTGATTTCGGTCTGACAGTAGTGAAGTGCCAATTGATAATCACGAATTTTTTGAATTCACATAGATTGTAAACACTAGTCTAATGAACAACTGTGAAGAAGCAGAACTGAAGAAGAAAGGAATTTACTGAAGAGAGAGATAATCTAAGCAGATGAAGAAACGTGGGACATAAGGGAAATAGAGTGCCGACCACCTTTAAGCACAGAAGAAATTTTGGAATTGATAGATAAAATTCACTAAAATGCTCTCTACGGTTGTGTTCCAAATAAAATAAATAGGAAATGCTAGAAAGCCAAAGAAAAACGACTGTAAGATACAGATACTTTCCACAGATATTTTCTAAATCAGAAGGATGAGGTAACCAGAATATTCACAGGAAAATGCTGCAAGAGTATGAAGAAATAGAGAGGGAAATAATTTTAGGGAGCTCAAATACTGCGTTTGATAAGATCAAACAAATTTTTTTGGCATGAGTAAAATATTTAGCTACAAACAGTAAACATGCTGATGGAAAATCCCTTTTAATCACTAAAAACAAATACGACCAACAGAAAGAAACCGTTAAAAAAAAAAATTGTACGACTTGGGTGGTCTGTGTAACAGTGTGGCGGTAAAACAAAGTATTAATACTTAGTTGACCATATTTTCCTGACAGCGGATGAGGCTGATCTTTATGAATAACAAAAATAGGATCAGATGTAACAGAAGTTAGATATCGCAATAATTTATGAAATATAATAATCGCCGCATAAAAATAAAACGAAGAGTAGTATTAGCAAACCAGTCTACTTCGAAAGGGAATATCACTTACTTTTGAAGATTAATCTATGATTCAGAAAAAAAAACATCTGAAAGCATGTTGCAAGTATCTTTTGGAAAAAAATAGTTTATCTTGTTTATTATTAGCGTGCTCCCATACATTATGTAAGATGAATGTTTCAGTAGAAGCAGTAAGTGAGTAGTAAGTGTTGTAATCTGTCTACGAATCGGTTAAGCTTTATGCAAATGAGTTAGTGTTACTCCGATAATGTTACATGTAGTGAGAGCCATCACTTAGATGACTGCGTTAAACCCACTAGAAACCGAAACCTAGGACCGAACCCACGACCAGCTTCGTTCAGCATGACTGCGCATTAAGGGGCAAGCCCGGCCTATTGCATGACTAGTGACTGACTACACTTGGACGCTGCCAATGGGAAAAAAATTTCAAAATCAGTAAGGTTATTTGCTTCTAGATCATTCCTTCAGGAGGATCTATTTTTACAAAATTGCATGTGTCTTTTTTATGTAATTGATTTATGATTGCATAATTGCTCCGATTAAAAACGAGGTTTCAGTTTTTCCGTTCTTAAAGACTGTTTACCGTTAAACAGGTGGATTGTTAATGTGTTAGATATTTGTTGAAGAAGAAATTGAATGAAAAACTATAAGAGATTAGTCAACTCATTATTTGTTGCTTTTTATGACTGCAATTCACATAGCGCGTAGATTTTTATCGTACGAATTTCTATCCCGAAATCATGTGTAAGTACAAGAGTTAATAATAGAGAGTTGACAAAGCTCTTGCTGCCACACCAAGAGTTCATGATTGGCGGATTATTATTAATTTTTTTTAATTATGGCTTTAAGCCTCGTCGACGTCGAGGTCATTAGAGGTGGGATGGGACTGGGGACAAGGAACGAGAAGGAATTCGGACATTGTCTTTTGAAGGAAGCGTCCCGGCTTTCACCTGGAGTGATTTGGGGAAAACCCAAACCTGGATGCCCGGATGGGAATTCAAACGGCGCCGCTCACACACCACACTCGGTTGGGTTGATTAGCTGCCTTTTGTAAGCAACGTTACGACTTTGTCGATACTGTCAGGTTTTGATTAACAATGACAAATTTGGATCATTTAATCAAAAATAAAAATTTTGCGCTGAGAAATGGTGACACGATTATAATTGTGGGGTATGTTTCCCTTGGTGAGGTCATTTAAGTGTTATACACAGTTGTGACTTACAGTTTACAATTCCAAGAGCACTGGATTTTAACCTCTTACGTCAAGTCTTATTGTCAAGTATTATTTGCTGTTTTTTCGAGGTTTTGTGCTGATGGGTCTTTCAACGATATGCTAGTATCATCTGCAAAGAGCACCATGTGTTCATTATCACCTAGTAGTATATGTGGGAGATCGTTTATATAGATTAAGAACAGCAGAGGGCCAAGAATTGAACCCTGAGGCACACCACATTGAACTATACACCATTCTGAGTTTATAACATTGTATTAGATGTATTAGCATCTTTCAATGATACACATTGATTTCTATTTTCCAGGTATGATTTAAACCAAAGTCCTGGCTTACCACTAACTCCATAGTGGTCTAATTTACCTAGTAGAATCTCATGATCAACACAGTCAAAAGCCTTAGAAAGATCACAGAATATACCTAGGGAATTTAATTTTTTATGCATTGATTCCAGTATGTTGTTTACAAAAGCAAAAATTGATGAATCTGTTGAAACGCCTTGTGTAAAACCAAACTGTACTTTAATACTGTCGGATGTCCATCATCACCTGTTCCTTCCGGTTTCTTTTTTGGGAGAGGGCTGGAGTGGCGTAAGATTGGCTGTACAGCCAGTCAGGCCACATTATGACGTCACACATTCCCAGACAGACCGTCGCCTTAGCTACACCCCACGCATCCACCCACCACCCCCACCACCCCCGCCGTTCTCCATTCTGCCTGTACATAATGCTATGGCAGTTTTACTTCGCCTTAAACGTTATTTGCGCACTTCATGCAGAAATTCCAACATCTCATTTTAAATAGCTTGATACTCAGCCCGAAGGTTGGTTGGACTCTCCCGAAGGATTTATACCTACTTAGTCTAGTATTGGAGGTAACCGCCACCCACTTTTAGTGAATCGTGGAGTAATAATAGTAATAGTAAGGTGTCCAGTTAATCTACTCCTTACCTAACCTAACTCAGTAATCCTACCGCTTAAAGGGAACAATCAATTCAACGTGGAATTCGAACCGAGGTACTGGAGTAGTTTATATCACAAATCAAGCTGTGCAAGAGCCAGAGGTCAGGCTAAAGGCCTATGGAAATCCCCGCCGAGACAGGGATTCGTACCAGGGACCTTTCAATCGCAGGTCAGACTTCATAACCACAGCGCCAGACCGCTTCCTTTTCTGCAGATAGTTTGAAAGTCTTTGCAAAATTAATTTTCATACAAATTCCTTCAATTCTGACTACAAGTCTGTTATTTTTATCGGTAAAACACAGCATTACCGTGGAGCTAACTCCGTGTTTTATTACCTCTCACAGTTCGTTACCTTCCTCCAATTAATCGATTTTCTTGGAAACTTTGTGGCATGTCAGGATGTGGCATTACAACGGATATACAGGGGGTGTCCGTAATGACGATACAAATTTTTGTGCATAATTGAGGAGTGCAGATGTATTGATATAAGGTTCTCCGACGGATCGGAAAACGCCTCGGTTGCAAGTAATAGGCCAATGCTTTTTTCCACAGGTCGCAAGCGATAAAACATAATGGTAGGAAATCCGACCAGCACGAACTGTTGGCGAAGAAATTTCCACTAAAGCAATGCAGATGGCATAAGTTTTAAACTTTAATGGTTAAGAAAGAGGATGTACTGCAATGTGGACCTGATGCCACTAGCTTTCTGTGTGTGTTTGTGGTAATGTGAAAAGGCCTGTCTACGAGACACCAGTAGGTACCGATGGCGATTTTGAGGCAAGAATTCTGGCTCCCTGTGACATCATCAGAACGGCACCGAATACGACAGATAGTGCAACGTGGTCATCACCTCATCGAAGGTAAGGGGCGCCATTTCGTACGATTCGCAACTTGCGAAAGTTGTGCAAAAAAATCAAATATATTACATATAAAAACAAAGATACGTAAGTTCTCTTACTCCATAAGATAGTTATTCCAAAACATTTTGCCTCATAACGTGTGATTCAGCAGTTTCCGTATTGGCGTTCGCTATCTCAAATTGACACAAATGCCATTCTCCACCCCTGTATACAATACACCACTCACACTGTCATTACAGCACCGACAGAACAATGGGTCTGGCACCTCTAAAATCATGTCAGAGTACACGTGGAAAATGTCATATCGAATGTTGGCATGGACACATGTTGTGCGCTTTGTGGACAAATTTTTTATTTCTTTGAGTTCCAGATTTAACTTGCAGTTAAAGTGTACCTAACAAACCTAATTATTTTTTGAATTTCTTGCTTAAACTTTTTAGATCATTATAACCATCTGCCAGGCCCCCTTGGTTCAGTCTGTTGCAGCTCCATGATGATGTTTGAGGTTCGATTCCTGGCGATGGGACATGGCTAGCAAGATAGCAGAGGTGGTGGTGTAAAATTCATAACCACCAGATCGTGCACCTGGGATAAATCTGAAGCCAGTCCCGGATAAGCCACGTAGCAAGAGTTAACCAATGCTACGGGCCCGGCGCCTATGTGTCTAAATGAACTGGCTTCAATGAATATAGAAATTATTTACTTAGAATTATTGATTGAGGTAGTGTTATCTCTAAATTTGTCTACACTAAATCACGAAAGATTGTTTTGTAAATGTGCTGCTTTATTTTATATCCGAAACTTTAATACCAAAAAAAAAAAAAAAAAAACAAGGGCTTCTTGTTCATATTTGCTACAGGTCCCGCGCTGACTTAATCCGGCTCTGTGTGAAGCCTCTCCACAGTGCGTACGAAGAGAGGGCATACGACACTATTGATGGTGATTCGTCCGTTGGATGGGGAGGTAAAGCATAGCGACCATCTTGGATTCTTCGGAAGAGCAGGCTTTAATTGGCACGGGTTTCATCTCTCATTCATTCACAACACAAACAACACTCTACACTGAACACGAACACGTCACGGTCATACCCACAAAACAATAAAACGTACATAAAATACCAACACCGGGGATGACAAGGGGAAGCCACCACAGTTAAAACTGCTACCATGGAGAAGTACCTTCTACCGAGCGTGGAGTGCGAGCTGTAACACTCTGGCCTCACATTCGGGAGGACGCGGGCTCGATTCCCCGTCCGGGCTTTCCCCAAATCACTCCAAGCGAAAGCCAGGATGCTTCCTTCAAAAAGACCATGGTGGAATTCCTTCCAGTTCCTGGTCCCTCACCCTTTCCCCCCTATAATGACCCCGACGTAGACGAGTCATAAGCAAAAAAATGTACCTCCCTCCAGCACGGCCACCAAGCCTGGAGATCATCGTTATAGACAATCAAACCTAAGCGAGAGTAGCTAGCATTACCATCTGAACACGAAATGTGTAAACTTCAGTGATTCTGTTTCTGAGAAGGAAAGAAGAGTGTGGGTGATTATGGGAAATCGTAACCAGCACGGTTGGCTGGCGGGCTGCCATTTGAACCCGAGTGCAGTATATGTCTTACTATCAAGTAGTATCACATATTAGAAAACTCAATCTGAAGCCACCGAGCATGGTGGGTGAGTGGTTAACGCTCTGGCCTCGCATTCGGGAGGACGCTCATTCGAATCCCCGTCCCTTCATCCACATTTGAGTTTTCCATGGTTTCCCAAATCAGTCCAGGCGAATGCTGGGATGTTTCCTTCAAAAGGTCATGGCTGAATTCCCCAATCCTATCCCGCCTCTAATGACCTCGACGTCGACGAGGCACTAAACCATAAACAAAACAAAAAATATCAATCTGTATGGTTGTAATAGTTAGCCCTCATAAAAGTAAGGAAACGATTTTTTAAATGAAAGCAGTACTCATTCGGAGAATTCACCGGAGCTACCAAACCAAATCACCTGGAAAAATTTAGTGTGGAAAATTCACTTCAAATTAGAATGGTTCAAAAATAAAAATTCAGATAGCAAACTACAGAGTGTAGGCAACAGGGCTATCGGTGATATTAATATTATCATATTAATTACAACGAACGATATATTAGAATTATTCGGAACTATAAGGAAACATTCATGTGTTTTTCTACGTGTTCTACCATACACAGAGAAACAATGTTCTTGTAACCGGGCAACCGACCTGACGTAGTACATACTACGGAGATGGATTCATGTTAACGGATACAGGGATTTTATTTATTCCGTCAAACTGCCAAAAAAAAAATTGGAAGAAAAGTAAGTGTTAGTCATCAGATTGGAACTAAAGTCCCTGTGTCTGATACGCTAGGGTCAGATACGCTGTAAGCACAACTCAAACAGACACACAGTGCAGGAGGCAGTGAACAGCCACCCAGCGATTTGTGTTTTGTTGGGATTTTATGTTCACTTACTCCTTATCAGCGCCACTATATCTTCGGTGACAGTGATTTACCTGATACACGAATTACAGCTTTAGCTTTCATCTGCGGAGTAGTATTCTCCCCGGAAAGTGATGGTCTTACATCCGCCTGGCAGACAATCTGATAACACACTGGACAGTAGTGATATAAAAGCGATATAATACTCAACCGGGTCTGTTTTGTGCCTACTAAATGTTATTCTGTCTATGTTATTTCGCGCCAAAAACATAGTTCATACTTTTATCAGTTTTAAAATTATGAATAAATCACTGGAAGTTATCCAAGGCTTCGGTATTTCAACGTTCTCTGAATGGAGGAAAAAACAATTGTAAAAGTACATGAATGCTGCCACAACTCAAGTTTCATTGCCTCAGCACACCTTGCGCAACTAGCAACTGCTGAATTTACCTGCACTTCTAGAACCAAAATTTAACTGCTTAGTTTGACTACTAGGGTTACAGGATACACAGTAACTGTTTGATGACCGAGAATAGTTGTAATGGTTAGATAAATCATATTTGTGATGGAATAACTGAAGCCGATTTGAATATGCGGACAGGCGGTTGGAAAAAATGTGACATTGCGCCATGAAAGGTAATAAGCCCTCACGGAGGGCCCTAAACTTGAACTCTGAAAAGTTAATTTACTGCCTGGGCAATAAGAAACAGATACCTATCGGCTAACCAGAGGATTTGTTTTGTAGCATAGGCTCCTAGCGTGATATATTGCTTCAGAGTGACGATTTTAGCCTCAAGTGCCAAGATAGATTTTTACATAAAGTTACTAACGAAAAGTAAGGAAAAGTAAATTAATTTTGTTACTTAGGACGTAAATGAAGGTCAAAGCAGGAATGATGTTAAAATCAGAAAAGTACTGGTGAAAAGAGCATTCTTTAAAAATAGAAATCTTTTCAACTAACGATCTAGGACTAAGAAATAACTTTTTAAAAATCTATGTGTGGAGCATAGCTCTTAATGGAAGCGAAAAATGGACTTATGGAATACCAGAAAGGAGGAAACTGGACGTATTTGAAATGTAGTGAAGTGTAGAAGGATGTTTAAAATTAAGTGGTCCGATAAAATACGAAATGAACGCGTTTTGAAAATAATTGGTGAGGAAAGCAGTTTAAGGAAGAATCTTAAATAAAGAAGAGACAGGATAGTGAGTCACATATTAAGACATGCGGGATTGGTTAAATTGTTAGTGGAGGGAACAGTCCAAAGTAAGAATTGTAAAGGAAGACAGAGATTACAATATACGAAGCAGATAAGTGAGGACGTAGGTTGTAAGGAATATGTTGAAATGAAGAGATTAGCAAACGATAGGAAGAGATGGAGGACTGTAGATGACAGCAAAAAGAAAAAGAAAGAAAAAAAGGAAAATATAATTAAATATAAAATCTGGACTAAAATTGCGTTACTTCGGTATCAGCATATGGTGTGGGGGGAGAGATTATACATGATATTTAAAGTGATCAACGGACAAGATATGAAAGGCAATGTGATTAGGATCGGGTAGGATTCCAGCTACTAATTCATCCTGTTCCCTTCAGGACGCCAGCAGCATTTTAGAAGGCATCTATGGAGAATGGGAGAATATCAATTGTTCACACTATCACTTGGAGGGAAACGATTTTGGGCAACAAAACCACCGCGGCAGAACCACTCCTCCACAATCACATGATTGATGGCATACTTCTGTCAGAAATCTTTCATTCCCTGTTGTACCTGAAACCCTTTTCCACCTCAGAAATGACCTCTATTTTGGTATCAAAGTTGCGTTTCTATAGCTTAAGATATAATTCGCTTGGTGCTAATCAGTAACAGCAGTCCTTTCCTGAACATTTTCCGGCATAAGACCTTCAATTCCAGTCGAAACCGAGGCAAATGACATAATACATACTAGTGATTATTTGACCCTGTGCCAGATTATTTCCTGATAAGGGAGCGTGTACAAACTACGTGGCTCGGTCCAGGGGGAGGGGGGGAGGGGGGAGGAAGGGGTTGGCTGGAAGGCTACGCTGGGGTACGTTGGGAGAGGGGGGGTTCCGAGCCAGGAAACGTAGCTTTCCTTTCATAACATATTTCACAGGTAAAATGGGGAACAGAACTCACAACAGCATGTGAATATTTATTTCCCTCAATTAATTATCTCCGTATGTAATTTACAATCGTCTGACAAAAGAAAACGGTAAAAAATGTCTTCTGGAATCAAAAGGAAAAAAGCTACGTGCTACGTGGGGGAGGGGGGGGGGGTAGAGGCAAAGGCCATATAGGGCTACGTGGGGGGTATGGGGTTACACAGGAGGCCAAAATGGAGCTACATGGTTTATGCATGCTCCCTAAGTGCTGAAAATTGATAGCATGACCTTAGCAACTGATTACCCATGTATCACAGACGGATCCCCGTCCGGGCATCCAGATTTGGGTTTTCCATGGTTTCCCAAATCACTCCAGGCAAATGCCAGGATGCTTCCTTAAAAAGGCCATGGCCGAATTCCTTCCCATTCCTTGCCCCCCCCCCCCCAATCCTTTCCCGTCTCTAAAGACCTCGAGGTTGAGAGACGTAAAGCAGTTAAAAAAAAAAATCACAGACGGCCCTTTTCGTTACATAAATCATTCAGAAGATTGAAGACATGGTTGGTGGGAGTGTACAAATAAAGCCAAATGATTCTGTATCGATCAATAAGTAGTTCCTTCATGTAGTTTTACTGTTAATCTTAATTGCAATAGTTAAATAAATTTTTGAGTCTACAAATTTTTTGGAAAGGGTCTTTCCTCTCGTAGATGTCGATTTAATTATGAGCTGGAAAGCATTGAGGGCAAGGAACGGAAAGTAATTCGGCTACAGTATTATGAAGACATTCGCATTGAGTGATTTCGGAGAATCATGGAAACCCGAAATCTGGGTGGCTGGACATTTGAATCACGTTCTCCTAAATACCATGCCCAAGCGTTAACGAAGTTATAATTTCTAATTTTCGTGTTTGTAAAATTTTTATAATTTAACACGATGCATGGTACCAATCGGCTTAGGAATATGTCACTGAACGATTTAGGTCTCTTCATACTAGTAATGATGATTTTTGTTTTAGGTTGATGTTCTACAGAAGGGGGAGAAATCCCATATTTTCAAAATAAATTACTAAAAATGTTGTATTGAAAATTGGAATTTGGATATTTAAAAAAGATAAATGGATTTAAACATGAAAATTGACGAACGGTGGAGGCGGATAGTTTTCTTAGGGAGAACTTGGAGAAGGAGGGGGCAGAGTGGAGGTATGTCTGGGTTAGAACTTAGTCGATATCGGTGTCTATTATTCCAAGTGTGATTTCATGGTACCATTTTCCGAATGTTCTAAGGGCACCATGTCAGAGGTCAAAGAGGAGTGTCCAGAACCGGTCAATGATTCGATAACTTATTTGGGCTAGATAATTAGGTCAAATAATAGACCACAAGCATTCAAAGTGTGAAAACGTCATCCCAACTGGTTCGGTGATTCAACGTGACGTCTGGCCAAAGGGACAGACAGACGCAGCCCATTTACAGAGTTATAATAGAATAGAAGAAATAGACGAGTTTCTGTGGATTTTGTCAGCCTTTTGGGCAAGGTACAATGATGATTGGTAAAACAAGCGCGAATCTAGTGTCTACATAAGCTGAAGATTATTGCAGAATCGTTTAATCTCCAACCAGAATCTCGTTGGAGTAAATTTCAGTAACTCCATTTCAATTCCCGCTTTTTGCATAAAATTGGCTAGCGTGTTTATCGATGTTGGGCGAAAAAGATAAAGCAGTTACTTTTCTTCAGAAATCATTAGCCAACGATCTGCATCCTTCAGTATTATCTCATTCTAGAGAGATTGTCAAGGTCGCAGAAGAAATAGGTGCTTCTTTTTTTGATGTCTGAATATAACGCACGAGAAATCTTAGTACGATAACACTAAAATATACACGTAACCTGAGTTACTGGTCTCAGTTTCATGTGTATTCCCATCTTAGCCTAATTCTTCCGGTAAACTGTTTAAACGTAGAATCCCAACCTCTGATCAAGTTTTAAAGTAAGTTATGCGTAACGTGACCGTCTAAATGAATGGGAAAATAAAAAATAACATTTCTTGAAAAAAAGCAGTGAAACAAAGTAAAATCTTGTGGGTATAACAAACAAATCGATGTTCTGTGCGCAGTCAGCGTTGGATTCCTATTATTTCTCTGTGTACACTTTTACTGGGCTGAGATGTACTGATCTCTTTGGGCACGGCAAGGCATTCGGGACGACGCGGTTTCGATTCCCGCCCAGTCATCCAGATTTCTGTTTTCCATGGTTTCTCAGGCTAATGCCGGGATGGCTCCATGAGAAGGAAATAGTGGAATTCCTTCCAGTTCCAATCCTTTCCCACTTCTAATGGCGTCTATAAGGCGTAAAACCCAAATTAAAAAAAATGTTGATTTGGAAACGGCCGTCAGAACTAGCTCCATATGACTGGAAAGCTAAACATATAACGTAACATCATTTGTCATGGATGGCCTACTTCCTCTCAAAGTTTTTTTAGGAAAAGGCGGTTATGCAAAACACATTCTTAATAAGAAAGAAAGCGGAGAAATACTGGACTTTCTTCGTAAATGTTTGGTGATTATAATATTCAATATCGAGATGGGATACTACGTTGACACTTTCAGCGATAACTCATAAAACAAATAAATCTGTTACATAATTTCGTATGTTCATCTCGATAGCTATAAACTGGAGCTGACGTCATCGAACGCCCGGCCTTTGTTAACAAATTAAAAGTGGCCAGAGAAATTCGAGGTTATGATCGCAATTTAATAGCCATGCAGCTGCAAAGAAATGAATTTCCAGAATAATTTCACTATCTTTGATTCTCGCAGCATTTAAATTTAAACTAAATACGTCAATTTATTTTAAAACATACGGTACAACACTACAGCTGAAAAAATGCGGAATAAAATTGTATTGTAAGTCCTTTCCGTCGTTATCACTTTTCAATCACTACTGTCACGCTGTTCAGCCATCTATGTAGTTATTTACATTGGACATCAGATTTAAGATTATATCAGACTTGATGTTAAGGTACGGTACAACTCACCCACCACGCTCGGTAACCACTGATCTACCAGACAGCTCAATTGTTTGGTAAGAATACCGAGATTAGGTCTCCGTAGGGTCAAACTCTCTAAATGAAATTACTAAAGAAATTGTAAAGTGAAAAAATGGTAACCATGAAACTAGAATATACTTTTATTTACTGAAAGTAAAGTTTTGTTAGAATTAACACTTAGTTTGATTTTTTATGGTTTACAACTGTCGGAGTCAAAGTCATTAGAGGCGGGAAAGGATTGAGGACAAGGAATGGAAAGCAAGTCAGCAATGGTCTTTTGAAGGAACCATCTGGGAATTCACCTAAAGAGAAAGCCTGGAAAACCGAAATTTGGACGCTGCGGATCCGAACACGTGTCCTCCGGAATGACAGACCCGAACGCTACCGGCTCACCCAACAGACTCCGTGGTACTTACTGGCGTGGACAATGGTGTTCCTTGTTGGGAGATCCAGCTGGATGTATAAGAGTATTCTCCAGTCATGAGAAGAAGCAAGCCCAATATCTCGAAAAATGTACTGATCTCAGTATCTACATTAATTCATTCTGTCCACAAAATCACGCAGATGATACTGTAGGTTTCTCATACAGTTCCTTATCATTCACAGTTTGTGTAATTACGTAAAATAACATCGCTAAGTTATTAATGTATGTGCATTATATGAGTCTTTACTGTGGTTACTATTTCCAGCCGTTGTATGACGCTATATGCATCGTAATGTATCTTTAGAGCCACGCGACTGCGGTAAAGTGCTTGCGAGTGCTTGCGAGACAATAATCCATGGCCGATCCCAGCTTGTGCTGATCAGTCGGCACAATTCCTGCCATCAATAGGCAAGGACACGCGTCGGTGATCACATTTCACCTTGCCCCAGCCAACTCAGCTGACACATCAGGCCATTACAAAGTTTCGTTTTACCGCATTCGTAGCCTTATGGTGTGTTGTCAGCTAGTTGCGGTCCAATTCTGGGTGAATAAATCGGATATTTTTGGTACTATAACCCTTCGGCTGAATTTGACTGAATTGGACAGTATTAAAGAAACGAATTTTTAATGAGATTTTAAATCAGTCCACCATTTAATTTTTTTCTGGAATTAATTTGGAAAAATTTAAAAGCTATTGCCTAGCGTTGAATAGCTCACAATTTCTGTTTTTTTGTGTTGTTGAAAATTTCATGTTGATGGAGCTTTACATCTACTATTAATAACTTTTAAGGAAACCATCGAGGTATTTTATTGTGAGCAAAAATTGTGTATTACTGAAAAGTCATCTGAAAACTCTTGTATGTCAGCCGCTCCTCTCCATCAAAATCACGGAACAGAGTGATCGGGAAATTTATACCTAAAATCGGTGGGCTGCAGAGACATTAACAAACTTTAATTAACTAAATTACGACTGCAAACGTAGTGATATTAATGGCGGAATGTACGGCCAACCGCATGAAATTTTTTGACTTCCTTTTAATTTTTTTCTCTCCTCACTATCGGGTGGTTTGATGCAATCCTCCAGTTCTTTCTATTCGAGCTAATATCTTCTTCTAAACATATCTCTTTACAGCCCACGTCCCCAATTATCTGATTCATACATTCTAATATTTGTGTTCCTAGATAATTTTTTCCTTCAGCTGTTCCCTGCAATAACGTATTAACCATTCACACATATCTTAAAAAGTGACCGACACTCCTATCTCTTCGTTCTGTGGGACACTTTTTCAGATTTGTTTCCTCACCCATCAATTCCATTATTTCCAAAACTACTCATTTCGTAATTTATTTGTCCACTTATTTTTCAAAAGTCTTCTATTAGCATAACATTTCAAATACTTCAGTCCATGTCTAACTATCAGAAATTTCTGTGCTCCATGCATACAGTTTGAAAAAGTTCTTTCTGAATCCTGGATCAATATTTGAAACTGAAATACATTAATGTTTATGACCGAGAGGTGGCGGTGTAACGGTTAGCGTTCTGGCCTCGCATTCGGGAAGACGGCAGTTTGAATCCCCGTCAGGGCATCCAGATTTGGGTTTTCCATGGTTTCCCAAATCACTCCAGGCAAATGCCGGGATGCTTCCTTGAAAAGGCCGAATTCCTTCCCATTCCTTGCCCCCCATCCTTTCCCGTCTCTAAATACCTCGCTGTTAAGAGACGTTAAGCAGTTAAAAAAAATGTTTATGAAAACTGCAGCACCCAGAAGGAATGACCTGAATCACTTCAAAATCTGGGGATCTGTGGAGCAGCGGGACCGTAACAAGTGATTAAGACTGCAGAGGGATGGCGTGCACGTAAGCACAGCAGCACCCTTTTTATGTGACCCGACAGGTCAGTGCTAAACCACGTTCTTTCGATACAGAGTCGTCAATCGAAGTGGAAACGTGTAAGCAAGTGCCGTTATCAGCATGTGAGTGAGTTCGAACGTAGCAGAATGATTGGACTCCGGGAAACGTTTTTGTCGTACCGTTGCTGGCTCTTACAGTACACGCTGCCTGTGTACAAGCGGTGGATAAAAGAGAGTCGCACACAGCGACCAACGGGTACTGGTGCACACAATGTGATCACAGCACGAGATTACTGCCATCTTGTCCATGTGGCCGTAACCGACAGAACAGCATCGTCCACAATGCTGGCTCTACGTTGGATTACTGCAACGGATGTAGACGCCGTCTGTTTAGGGCTGGACTGCTGGCGCGCATGCCTTTGCGTCGGCTTCCACTGACCAACAACCACCAACGCCTCAGAGTGCAATGGGCACGCGAACGCCGTCACTAGCATGCTAAGAAGCATAATGTACTGTCTTCGGACGAGTCCCACAATAACTTTCCCTGCAGTGACGGCCACGTACGTGTTAGACACTTTAGTGGAGAAAGCAATCAAGCAAACTGAATTGTTGTGCGGCATAGCGACAAACGCCATGTCTGATGGTTTCTGGTGCCGTTGACTATAACATGCAACCTCGCCTCTTACATATTGAGGGCAATCTGATTAGCAACCGCTACATTAGGGAAGTTTCAGAATCCCCTCCTCCTGGTAGCTCCACACGCCGTATTTCTACAGGACAACAACGGTATGTCACATGTGACAAAAAACGACAGATACCACTGCTGTTCTGGCCTGCACGTTCGTCTGACATGTCGCCCATCGAACATGTCTGGCATATCGTCGCTCTGCAACTTTTTCGTTCTGATCCTCCTGCAACCACTGTAGATGCTTTGTGGACCAGACTACAAACCACGTGGTTGTGTGTCCCAGACAGCATATCCAGGCTCTCTTCAATTCCATGCGACGACATCTAGAGACATGGCGGATCCGCACTGTAATGAATTCTCACGGTCAAAGTGCATTTACAGTTTTGCAATTCCAATCTCTTGTGTGTTGTCATGTCCCTCATCTGTGGAATAAATTTCATTGTAATCTGATGTCTCTTTCTTGGTGTTACAATTTTCACAACATTTATGTATTTCTTGAAAAAGCTCTTTTCGCTAGTGTTATCCTGCTTTTGACATCATTCCTGCTTCCTCAATCTGTTGCAATTTTTGTTCATAAATAGCAGAATTCTTTTATTTTTTTTTGCATCGGGCTTTGCCACTCTTCGATGACGAAGTCATTAGAGCCGGGAAAGAATGGGGGCAAGAGACGCAAAGCCATTCAGTAAAGGCCTTTTAAAGGAACCATCCCCGACTTCAGCTGGAGTAATTACGGAAAGCCATGAAAACCCAGAATCTGGATGACCCACGTCCTCCCGAATGCCAGGTCCGAGCACGGTAAACTTCTCCTACTACATCTGGTGCACTTCTTATTTTTACTCTGCTGTTACTGTGATAATTTCTATTACATTTCATCCCTTTGTCTTGATTTGGTTAACATATAATCCAAAACTTTCACTCAACGTTCATGACATTCAGTAATATCTCAATCTCCTCTGTTCTTGATTACACGACAAGGTCATCAACAAATAGAAGTATACTCATTGTTTTTTCTTGTACGCTTACGCCACATTTAAATGTTTCGTTTGTATTCTTTACTGTTTCCTCTTGATACAAGCTGAATATTAATGTGCAAAGATCACATCTTTTGCTCACACGCTGCTTAAATGATGTATATTTCTCATAATCTCTACTATTATTACATCCATCTGATTCTTATATAGACTATAAAATATTCTTTTATCTCGAAATTTTATAGCTGACTTGTTTAAAATTTTTAAAATCTTGTTCCATCTGACATTACAAAAAGCTTTTTCTAAACCAACAAACGTCGTAAAAGAATTCTTGTTTTCCTTGAGCCACCCTACCAGTATTAATTTTAAATTCAGAATTGCTTATCTAGTAACCCTGTTTTTCTAAACTGAAACTGCTCTTCACCTAATACCTCTTTTACTATCTTTTTTATTCTTCTGTATGTTATCCTAGTCAGTAATTCTGAAGCAAGTGATGTCGCGATAATTCCAATATTTTTCGGCTTTTTCTTTCTTCGGGGGTATAAAAATGATATTTCTATTAAAATCAGTTGAAAACTCTCAAATTTCGTAATTTATTGTATGAGTTTGAATAATCTTATGATACCTTCTTCCTCTAGAGATTATACAAGTTCTCCTAGAATCTCATCAACTCCTACTGCCTTACTCGAGTACAGTGTTTCAAAACTCTATAAAAATCTGTCCTTAAAACAGAATATTCTAAACCATCAACATCAACACTGTCTTTTCAAAATACTGCTATTCAAATAATTTCTTTCACACAGTTTCTCTATGCATTTCTTCCATCGGTTAGTTTTATCTTCTGAGCTTAAAAGAGATTTCCCACCAGCAGCCTTAATGTTTATACATCTTTTCTCTATTCTTCAAAAATTCTGTTTGGTCCTCCCTTAAGGACAAACCGAGCGTGGTGGTGTAACGGCTAGCGTTCTGGCCTCGCATTCGGGAGGACGGCGGTTCGAATTCCCGTCCGGGCATCCAGATTTGGGTTTTCCATGGTTTCCCAAATCAATCCAGGCAAATGCCAGGATGCTTCCTTCAAAAGGCCATGGCCGAATTCCTCCCTTTCCTTGCCCCCCATCCTTTCCCGTCTCTAAAGACCTCGCTGTTAGAGAGACGTTAAGAAGATAAAAAAAAAACTAAAGGACAATCACTTTAGCTGCAACAATTTCCTTTCTACTTCATAGCACTTTTTTGCCGCCACTTTTCTTTTGTTTCCTTGCATTCCCTGTTTACCTGGTTTCTGAAATGATTGTACTGATCTCTTCTTGCTTCATCCTCAGTATTTTTGTGCCTTTTTCTGTCATCAATCATTTCTGATCCAAGGTTTTCGAGTGGCTCTTATACTAAAGCCCAATTGTTTCTGTGCCAGCTTTGATTAACTGCCTTCAGTGTATTCTTATGTTGAATTTCTTTCAGGGTTACCTGAATCCTTGTGCATGATTGCTAAACAGTGTGGAAGTTTTTATTTTTTACAAGATTCCAACATCGAGAATTACACAAGTCACGGCCACTATTACTTTCTATTTATGCAGAGGTAGGTGTAACTAGCAGTAACTTGCCGATTACACTGATCTTCCTTGGGTGTTCCAAACGTCCGCAATGCGTTCGTTGATCAATTTGTGATTTCCAACAGGGAGGCGAAAATATCATGGCAACGATGGAGAAAGCGGATGAATCCTATATATTAAACAAATTGTAAAGAAAATTTCTCAGTATGGTAAAGATATAAAACATGAAAACTTCAGTTTTAAATATCCTGATGAAGACCGCTATATGAAGAAAGGATATCCGAAAATAAAATGCTTGAGATTAATTATTGTTCAAGATGCCTTATCAATGAAGAAAACATGTTGTCATTCTGCACCATGAAATCCAGAATAGATCTATAATGACAACTTATTGCTTTTCTCATCTTCTATGGACACCGAGAGTAGTATATGTGCGGTAACGCTGTAACCTCGCATTCGGAAGACGCGGGTTTGAATTTCCCGTCTGCCATCCAAACTTAGGTTCACCATTATTTCCCAAAATCTCTTCAGGCTGGGATGGTTCCTCAAAGAAACCATGGCCAAATTCTTTTTCAATCTACCACTGATTACCTCCAGTCCTTTCCCGCATCTAATGACCTCAGTCTTGACGTCATTTCGGGAGGGGGGGGGGTAGATCTATGAGATATAGATCTATAAACAAAAACATAAAAAAAACAAAAACAGACAATTCTTTCTGTTTGCCTGTTGCAGTCTTCCATTTGTTTCCTGTCTCGAAGTATGCCCTTTGTCTGCACAATCACATCAACAATCTACGTTTGAAGTCTGCTACAAGAAATGTTTTAAGCTTTATTTTCTTTAGCTTTTTCTCCTAGTAAAGTTTTTGTGTAATTAAACACCACGTTTCTCAATCGACACATGGAATTGGTAAATGAAAAATTATTTTAACTTGAAAAAGTTCATCTAATAAATCACTAATGGATTTTTCATCACATATGTATATCCCTAAACACGACTACACAACTACAAGAAAATGAAAACTGATAATAAAATGTTGAGGTACCTTAAAAAAAAATCACTATTGCTTTATAATAAGAGCTGCAACGTGGATCTAAAGGTTCAGGAAGGAAATCTGCCATCCCAGCATTTACCCGGAGAGGTTTTTGAAATCATGTAAAACCGAAAAAAAATGGATGGACAGATCGGAAATCGAACATGAATTTTCCCGAATGTCAGTGCCAAACCCCTTGGAAGCCAACAACAAGGAAGAGAAAAAGCCCCAACTCCCAGATATATTACAAATGATATCGTAGTAAACTTCAAACATAAACATTTCTAAAACAATTAAAATGAACCTAAAATCCATAGCTGTAAAAGTATCTGTAAAGTAAATTCTATCTCTCATTTTTGTTTTTGATTATGGCTTTACGCCTCGTCGACGTCGAGGTCATTAGGAGCGGGAAAGGATTGGTGGCAAGGAACGAGAAAGAATTCAGGAAGTCCGCCCTTTAGAAGGTACTGTACAATCAAGATATTTGCCCGGAGTGATATCGGAAAAATCGAAATCTAGATGACCGCACAGAGATTCGAAACCGCGTCCTCCCGAATGCGAGACCAGAATGATACCGCTCACCCACCACGTTCGGCATAGGCAAGTAGTAAACCAAGTATCTGTAAGTAAAACAACGCGAATTTTGTATCACGGAAGATATGAATAACATAACAAAAGAAACGTGTGAAGCGATTACGAGCATAGGAGATGAATAGATGATTTGCAAGAATGTGTATAGTTTTTAATCAATGGAATCACTCAGAGAAGATACAAAAAAAGTAAAATTTTGAGTGGCATTGATAGAAATCAAAGTATCAGTTTATAGTTAAACGTAACCTTAAGAGACATTGACTAAATCACTATCAGTAGTTGACACGAATGGTTGATAATCCCACATCCTGGTAGCAAGATACTCCCTAGTGCAGGGATGGCGAACCAATGGCACGCGTGCTGATGATGGCACGCGACCAAATAATTTGGGCACGGCATTAATTAAGTAGGTAGCTAATCGATATAAATAATTTATTTTTCGTCTATGTTATTCCTGCTTTTGAGGTTAAATTGCAAGTTTTCAGTATCGATACTGTTTCCAATAATTACAAGTATTTTACAAACTTGAAAAAATCACCAAAAGTTTGGATGTACATGAAAAACCAGAACAATTAAAACTCACTGAAGAGTTATCTTCAGTAATTAATTCTTCAATATAAGAATTTTCATCAAGATTTCCTCAGTTCAAGAAGGTATCGGAAACACTCAGATTTATTATGAATTGTCATGTGACTTCATCTTATAAACTGAACTTAACTGAATTTGTTTGGATGGAAATTGAAGAAATGGAAATGCATCTGATTGAGTTATATTGTAGATCAATAAGGACTGAAAAATTCATCGAAATGAGGAAGGAGTTGGGATTAAACGAAATAGCAAGATTATCAAACAATATGAGTAAAAATGCCAGTACCATCATTATGGAAACTTGATATTCAAATCCAGACTCATTTAGCTGTATTAAGAAGACGGCTTTTGCTATCTTAACAATATTTTCATCTACCTATACCTGTAAGTCATTATTTTCAGAAATGAATAACAATAAATACTGTTCGAAACCATTTGTCTGATGACTCCACTTCTGCTTACATTGTGCTAAAAGTAACAAAATATGAAACACATATAAGTTATTTGGCATCTAATTTGCAACAACAGAGGTTGCACTACTTTCATCAACATAAATTAGCACTAAAATTATTATTGGTTGGTATAAAAAAAATGTATATATTTAAGGTGATAGTATTTAGTTTTATTTAATTTCCCATCAATCACTTAGTCATAATTGTTTGATTGCACGTGTACGATTTGTTCAACATTTATTTAGAACAAATGGCACGCAGAGCAATAAAGGTTCGCCATCCCTGCCCTAGAGTGTTTTATTGCGCTGAGGCACAGCACACTGGATCGGGGAGATACAACGGACCAGGCACGACCCCAGCGGCCATCAAGGACGATCCCCAATCTCCACCTCATAATCGACACGTTTCACAAACAAAAACTACACTTATCATACGTAATTACACGTTCCACAGACATATGGCAACACCTCACTTCCGCCGTTAGTATTTAGTACGACCTGGCAGTACCGTAAGTATAAAATTGCTTGGCGTCAGCAACAGCATGCGACCGTAAAACCATAGCTTCAGATTTGACAATATACTAACTATCCGCCAAACTCATCGAAGACAGCCGACACCAAAATATTGGGAAAAGGTGATGAAGAAGAAGATCCAGGTAGCAAGAAAAATGATGAATAAATATGGTATTATGACACTTAAAAGATGATAGCGCCTTCATAAGTGTAGTGAACTGTACTGTGATAATTCAACTTACAAAACAAAGCTTTAAAGTCCAGTGATAAATATAAGTTGAAGAATGTTTAAGTATATATAAGAAAAGGTAAAACGCTTTATAAAATCATATCTCTTGTATTTTACTTTAATAGGTGGAAATAATGTCAGAAGTTAAAATATCCTATGCTAAATTGCTTTATTTCCCCTTTTTTTTCTTGCACATGACCATGAATACATTTAAAATCGTATATTCAATATAAGTTCTTCACAGATAACCAAATTTTCATGAATTTTTTGCGGCCAAAGCTGAGAAACTTTCAGCTCACTCTTGTACGTCGTACTCTCTGAGAGATACGGAGCATATGAAATGGACTAAAGCGCAAAGTTAGACTGAAAACAAGTTTAAATATTATGAAAAAAAGTAAGATAATCCAGCAACTACATGCTAAGTGCAAGGCAAAATATATTTATTTTAAATTTTTTTAATCATATATGCAAAAAAATTATTTGAAACATTTTTAAAATTTCATTATAATTTTTACGTTTAACACACAAGGTATTGCTTGTACGTTTAGTGTCGAACTGACTGCTACTCTATACAAATAGTAGGTAACTGACGTTCATGGCAGACACCCAGTACACTGAAAATTCTCACACAAACAAATTTTTGGGTGATAATGATCACCGACTACTTGCTGGGAAAAGGAGTCTGTACGGGGACATGCAAAAGTAATAATCCTTAGTAGTTTAAGTGAAAACCTTCTCAACAAATTAAAAAAAAAAAAAATTATCACCAAATGGTAATTAAAACTGGAGTAATAAACCACACTATGTCGGAACTCCTCATCATTAAAAGATTCTAGCAGGCTTGGTGTTATTGGTAACATTACAAAACTTCAATCAGACAAAATAATAAATGATTTACTTTATAAAGTCAAGTTAGCACTCAGTAATAGTTACAATACTGTAGTCTGCCTAAACTGGACAAATTGGGTACGACCATAACAGGTAGGCTCATTATATTTCCACTTTATTCTTTGGCTGTAGTTTTGAAATTGGTGTTGATGAATGCAACCTTAGAACCTTGACTTATCACACCATACTCAATTTTTTTTATTTTTTAAACTTCAAAGTGTTTCCAAAATATTTTGTAAATTTAGTATTCAATTTTTTCGACTTCTTAAGATTCAGTTTGTTAAATCATCATTCTGAACACACTTCGATCATTATTTGCAGTATCCTGCTCATTTTTACTGTCAAAAATACTAAATGATTTAGACTGAAAAATGAATCCTATAATTCAATAAACAGATTGAAAGAAAAGCTGAGGATTTTGGAAATTGTAGAGGATTGGAGAGTAGATAAAAAAAGTCTCTGTTGTTTAATTTCAACAAGTAGTTTTACTGTGAACATTGAGTTTTGGCGAGAGTAACAAAATTCTTTTACAAAATACTGAATATAAATACAGATTACTGTACAACAATAAATAGAATAATAATTTAAAGTAGTGATCAGATCTACGGTTATCTGATGATAATGATGGAAATAAGTTACAAAACACTACATAGGCTACTTTAAGAAATAATACAGTCTGCGATTTTCTTATTATATATGAGGCAAAGACAGTTTACAAACTTTCAGAATAATACATGAGTATATACATTTTGATTCTTTCCTGTAGTGAGTGCAGGCGTCAGCAATTTTTAAACGAATGCCAATACGAACATGCTGTGATCGTTATAGAATCCAAATAACAGAAGTACTCAGGAAAAAAATAAATACATTTGAAAGCTGAATCAACCATTCTAGACGCCGTGATCTTAGAAAAAACGATAATGTTACATGCAGCTTCTTTTCCAAAAAATTAGAATAGATGTTTTGTTTACAATTTACAAATTAAGTACAATAATTAAATACTGTTATACAAGGTAAAAAGGAAGATGCAATCGTTTTGACGGAACGGAATTATTTATTTTTTTTTTGAAAATTTTGTTTTAAATTATTTTTTGTCTTCATCATGTAACATCCTGACATTTGTTCCTAAAACTAAAATAATTAGAACTATCTATTTTTACATATTTAAGTTAAATATATATACATTTCGTGTATGTACAAAATACTCGAGAGAAATATCGGTGAAGTTTTCTTTCAATTACATGGTAACATTCTTTAGAACATACATGGGTTGGCCTAAAATAAGATGAATTTTGAATGGCCCTTCAGAATTTTTAAATTAACGAAAAATACTGGATTTGGTACAGTTATTCTATTGCAACTGGATTTGTTGCAGAACAGAAAGTCTTCCGACTTCAAGTTGTAATTATTATAGCAGGAGTTGAATGATCTGAGGATCGTCGCAGATAATAGGAACTAGTACCCGCGTGCAAGCAAGGCTTCGTTGAGGAAGAAGGGACCATATGATTGGATTGGTAGCGACGACAAGTGCTTACGGCGAAAGTAATAGGAACATGTTTGATATAAATAGTAACGAAGGCGCCGGCAGGGCAGCACGACGCCGTATGTACAGAGGTTCAGCTCGTGCTGGGACCCCTACGAGGATGTCTCGGTGTCCGTGCTAGTCATACACTTGTACACGTATGCAGACACAGAGAGGTCGTCATCCGTTCGCATGCATGTCTTATCCTTGGGACACTCGCACCTGTAACAAAAACAAGTCATATTCAGACTTTAACTTCACCGCTACAATGCACGAGGATAATCTGACTACACATGACAGTCTAATAAACATGAAATTTCGTCCAAATTATTCTCTGTAAACAAACACAATTTTCTTGTAACTCGTGTAAACTTATTTCTGATTGAACATAGGTTAGTGTGCCGTAAAGGATAAATTGTAATTCTACACGATATAGTGACGAGACATATCCACTGAGAAAATGAACAGAGAGTTACGAGTATGTAAGAGGGATGTGCGAGTTGTGTGAAACTGGGATTGGCATGATCGTTCATGTTAGAGAACGCGAAAGCAATGTTTGCATATAATGTGATGACATGTTTAAAATTCGAATCAAAAGTGGAAGAAAAGCTGAATGCGTACCAGGAAATAATGAAATCTTATAGAATACAATTCTCTTAAAATAAAATAAAAGAGTGAAGTGGTATTTACAATACGAATTAATAATGGGGATAATCGATTTGTAATGTGTGGAAATGAGTAACTGAAGGTTTTGGGATATTTAAGGTATTTGGGAAGTGTCATAGAAGAGAATGGGAGATAAAATAGGAAATAAAAGAAAAACACAGGATTGTAAGAAGCGTTATTTGAAGTAGGGAGGTGCATCAGAAGTGCAGAAGGATGACTTACAAAGCTTACCTTGTGCCAAAACTAAAATATGGTTCTAAAGCATGGATAAGGAAAGAAACAGACGTTACTAGAAGCCAAGGCACAGAGATGAAGTTTCAGAGCAGTAGGACTGGTGCAACGAGACTGGACAAGTGAGGAAAGCAGTTACGAGACATGTGTACAAAATATAATTGAAAGATAAAGACTCCAGCGTTATGGTCACATGAAAATGATAAGTGATGAAAAGACTGAAATTTGAAATTGGAAGGAAGAGACGTTGAGAAAGACCACGGGAAGATGGATTAAGAGAACGGAATCATAGTGTGCAAGACAGGGGAGAAAAGTGGTGTGTTGTGGAAGAGGCGAAAATGTTGAACGATAGGAGAACCTGGTGAGACCCAGGCAGGAGCTGATTGGTTGTGTAGTCACTAATTTTCGAAGTTAGATATGGTAAATACAGATGATTTGATGGTGGATCTAATACGGGTGTATGAAAATGGAATGAATTACTTTCCATGTGAAAGAACTTACGTGTTCCTCATGAAGTAGTCGATGCGCCTGCTGAAGGGTACGTAGACGGCCCAGCCGCAAGGCGTGCTGGCATGACACACCTTCACGCGATTCTCATTCGTCGACGACTCGTCCACATCCCTCTGCAACAAGAAAACAGCTTGCGTTACTTCTAACCAGTATCAGTGCCACTCGCTAATCTCATACCAAAATTCTCTTCCATATCAAAAAGAATTTTTTAAGCAAATGATTAAATTTAGGTGTCGAGCAAAGAGATACGGTGTAGACCTTTTAGAGTGATTGCTTGCAATCAATTTGGTCAGAATACTATGCTCCTGCACACAATGATCACAAAATTACCCATTACTGTACAGCAGCAAGCATTCCTACATGCTATATAGACGAAAAATTTCCATTCTCGTTTCGGCCATTCAGTCTGCCCTATTCTGTAACCAAGTTTGGCAATTTCGTGCGTCATAGCCCCCATTCTCAATCTTCCCCCACCCCTTTTCATAACGTAACATCTTGTAGCGGTAAACATGGTTCTTGAGCAACGCGCGCCTGTTGCTATCACTATTTTTTACGCTTCCACCCCGTCCTTGATCTCTGATTCCAAAATAAAGCAACCGACATATCGGAGCACGGTGAGTTCCGACGGATTGGTGTGATGACGCCATCCGAACGGACTGTGCAATACTATTTCATTTCCGTGATGCAGTGTATACTGCATACCATTAGTACGTCACTTTTTCATCATGTATCATATTCCCTGGCACTGATTTTGTGTTGAAAGGTAATGTATATGATACAAAGCAATACAATACATTATTTAATCAAAGCAGTTACTAATAATATTCAGACCGTCAAAACAGCGAGAGTATGGAGGGCAAGAAATGGGAAGGAATTTGACCATGGGCTTTCGAAAGATCTATTTCGAGAGTTGCCTCAAACCATTTCGGGATAGAAACAACAGAACGTTCTATCCAATATTGTTCGGAAGAAAGTACAGTTAATAGCTAGAACAGACACATCTCTTACCTCACTAAAGACGTTGGAAAGCTAAAACAACTTCCAGTGTTATTCTTGAATCTTTATCATTTTACGACGTTGACTTACTTGTGACTATTGAACAAATAGATTCATATCAGCACAATTTAGAGCTGATGAGAGCTGTTGTTAGTCTCGCCATACATTTCGAACAGGAATTAGATGCAAATGACCACTGTGTTTTTTATGGTCTAAGATACGTTCATTTTACAGAAAGGCAATTTTAATGGAAGATTACTTATACAGATATACATTGCGAACGGATTACCTTGCTAAGTAAAGTGACCTCGTGTGGTCGTAATGATCTGGTGACAAGAGTTTCTTGCCGACTGTTCAGCCCGCCCTATCATAGCCGCCTAACCCGATATTCCTACCATGTATAGAGGACCTACAGATAAAAATGTAATCTGACCCACAATAACATTCTGGCGCACTTCATATTACACATCAAGCTGTGCCAGAGCTGAAGGTCGGGTTCAGGCCCATGATAATCCCAGCCGAGACCGGGATTCGAACTGGGGACCTTCCTAGCCCCAATCAGACGTCTTAACCTTTATCTAAGAAAAATCTGGTCGCGAGTACCTTTAACCAAAGCTATTTTAATGAATTTAAAAAATTACGTTTAACTCCTTGAGTATTAAATAAATCACTATATAAATTTTTCATCAAAGTGAAGCTGTGTTTGTCCTCTACATTTAAAAAAAAAAAAATGTTGCCTCCGTTACCCCTATCGCTACTTGGAAGCACTTCGAATTTTGTATCCTTATATGCTGGCAATCTCCAGTGACGACAAGGTTTATGCAGGCAATCATTTTCCATCAGGCAGAAGACAAATTCAGTTTCAATTGGAACATTTAAATAGTGATTGTTTAATATGATCAACTGTAGATTTTAAGAAAAAAATGATTAAAGTATCTTTAATTAACGATGCTTGCTGCAAGATTTTGATAGGCAATCTGGCCGCATTTACTATTTCTGTAACTTATCTTCTTTTGAATTCGCATTTCAATGAAGTGACGGAGGAACTATGAATTTCAAAGCGAGATAGCGTATTATGCCTACGGTTAGCTGACATCGGGGATGTCAGGACAAATAAACAGATTCTCGTGGTCGTCTAGACTGTTTTCGAGAGCCACTGTTCGGATTCCTGATGAATATTCCGGTGGGCAGTGGAAAATTGTGTGATTGCCCTTGTCCGAGACGTTGCGCAAGACGCAGTGTGTCCAGACGAAGGAAGCCTAGCTGGCTGCTCGGAGTAAACAAGTAGTAGCGCCGACTCGAGGCCAGGGGTTATCTGCGGCTTCATGAATGGGACGCCGTACGCAAGGACGCCCGCTTCCTGCGACGTAGCGCTCGCCATGAATTAGGGAGTGGGCGCCTTCAAGGGCAGCCACAGCCCTGCTGTTTACCACTCGCTAGCTGCCTGTTATTAATGCAGTACGCATCAGGTTTACGTTCAGACGCAGTTAAATCTAAATACGTGTGTGGATATTTAACAGTATAAAACCAGTATTAGCATCTGTCTCTCTCGTTTTTTCTTTACTTTTTTTTAAAAAGTGTTAGTGTGCATTCTTGCGTAAATTGCCCAAAACGAGAAGCTTCGTCCGTTTTTTTGCTTTACGCCTCGCCGACATCGTCCCGGCATTCGCCTGGAGCGATTTTGGGGAAACCTTGGAAACTCCAGATCTGGATGGACGAACGGGCATTCGAACGTACGTCCTCCCTACTGTGAGGCCAGAACGTTACCGTTCACACACCACGCTCGGTAAAATTCGTTTGTGCTAACCAGTATTTAACTCTCATAAAAAGAATGGAATACCAGTTGCATTCCTCATTTGTTAATCGCAGGTTGATATGTTGTAGAACTCAAATTTAGTTATATTCGCATTGTGAAAGGTTTGTATGTATGTTTCGTTCATCCAGTGTCCACGATTACGTGTCACCTATTCGTTTGATTTCCAGGGTGACTGATTCACTCAAAGAATTTAGCTGATCAAGTTTCGTTTCATTAGAACATTCGCATAACGCTTATCGTCTACAGTCAACCCAAATAGCACTTACTCGATACCCATCCGTCAGGTGATAAGATTTCATTTTATTCCCGCCATTGTCTGCCACTATTATCACTGAATCAGAAAGGTGGAAATGTTTAGCTGCCCATTTCATTGGCATTAATCTGACCATTATGGAATTAATAGTTAACATAAATTTTTTAAAGGACAACATGTTACCCGCGACTTCGTACGCGTGGATTTGAAATTTTATTGCTAGAATTTGACATGGAAAGCTGTAAAATACTACAAGGAGTCCCAAAAAACACGGTTAGGGATAATATGACGGGAGAGCCATCACAATACCATACACTGACTGCGAGGGAAACAAACCCTGATCGCCCGTTATAACATTACAGAGACTTACACAAGATCCGTCTGCCTGTCACCGTTCGGTTAGTTTTAAAAATTTCATGACAAAATATGTTATTAATCCCGAAAAATAAAGCTTACGTCCTTCCTAATGGTACGTAGTATTTCCTTGCCAGATTTCATAAAGATCTGCTCAGACATTTAATTGTAAAAATATAACAAAGACAGAAATACCATGACCACAAGCTGACACTTGATTTCAGGTATAAGGGAGTAGGAAATTTTCTTTTGTGGGGAAGGGTGTAAGGGATTGGAATAAATTACCAACAGAAATGATGAATAATCTACCAAAAATACTGAAAAATTTTAAAGTTAAAATTCGCAGAAGGTAAAAGTAGGTTGGAAGAGGAAAGGAGAAAAATGGGCGTGTCGGGAGATTGCTACCGAAGCGTGCGCTCCATTGCAATTATATCAAATTTTTATTATTATTACTTTCGCATATGTAATATTAGTGTTGATGAGGAGTGGATGTGGGTAATCATCTAAACAGCAAATCTTAAGACCCTGCTGGATGAGGATTCCGTTGGATTACCTGCTCGCTCATTAAGCAATTGAGATGTGTACGTTGTGTACATCTGTAGTGTGGACGTTAGCCTGGTGGGTTCCAAGGCTACGGGTCTCACATCGCAAGGCAAACGTGTCAGTCCAGTGAGCGTACACGTGATCGTCTCAGGACTCACGGGTGGCCCCTGCGTGAGTGTACACGGAGACCGCTGCCAACATTCCTAACTGCAAGTGTCGTTAACAGAAAAAATGGTTGTGTTTAAAAGGGTTTTGTATCCTAATCACAAAAACCATGATCAAAGTTTCTGAAAATGAACCAGCTTATTACACGATTAGGATTTTAGATAACTCATTAGGTGCATAGCTGTAAACAATATTTGAGATTTAAAACAACCACGCTGGAATTACTGCTTTCGATTACCTTTCTGATACTTTCATTAATTTACTCGTGAATTGCTTAGAAGCACAAGCTCGCTGTTTCATTCTGTTATGATATTACAGAGTTGTACTAACGAATTAGAATTAAGTATAAAATTCAGAGATTTCGGCTAAATTTTAGTCTTTGTCCTCTTTGTAGAACTTAACGAGAAAAAAAAAATCCTGTACGCTGAATACTTTCCCACAGAATTCGTCTTAAATAGTTCATTATGTTCGTTCGAATTTAATGTTGCTAACATCGATAATATTCTGTTTATATCAGATGATTCTGAACCATATCAACCAATGCCAATAAGATATATGATCAAGTATTAAATTAAACATGAAAATACAAAAGGAATATGTAATTGTGTTGCGTGATATTAAAACCTGCGTATTTCAGTTCACTTAGCAAACGTTTTAAAAAGAAAGAAACATGTCAATCTTGTTTGCTTATAATGTTTCGTAGCTAATATATAGGAATATATTGTTTTGAAAGGAATAAGCCAGTCATGCCACCAGTGTACTGATTACATAAACTTATCATTTGTAAGTTGTAAAAATATTTTGAAGCAGTTATTGGAAACTTTTCTGAAAAAGTGTGCTTAGATTTTTATTGAACTATTTCAACCTAAAAAAAAGGACATTCTGCTTGTAATTTGGTAAATTTTACAAGTTTTAATCAAAAATGTTAATGGCATCTTTAAAACAGCTTTTTTTTAATTTACCTTTGGCAGGTCACATGAGATTACGCACCAAGATTGTAAGTTACGTATATGCCGTAATTTTATTTTTTATAGTGGTAAACAAACGTCTTTTTGGTAGAACATTATGAAGACATTTAACTAGGAAGCAATCTTTATTTTTCTATTTTAGGTGGAAAAGTGTTAATAATAAATCATAGGGCACCTAGCAGCTAGAGGTACGTAGATCACAGCCTGTCGCTACGTCATTATAGTAACTAATAGTCAGAGAAGATATTTAATTAAAATTTAAACAATTACTGAAGTTCCACATAAAAACCGAAAGCAACAAACTCAACTATGCAATTACACCTCTTTTTGACATAATGAATGACCAAAACTGAGCTGTAAACAAAACATCATTCTTGCCTTCGCGTCCAAATTCCTGTGACGCTTGGTTACAATTTAAATTGCGGTCGTTTGTGACAGATCTAGGATGGAACAATTAAAAGCGATAAATTTTTCGTGGGACATTCGGACATACTTATCAGTTGGGGGCAGTAATTTTCCCGCTTGATTAAGGATGTCGAGAAGGCCTTAAGACGGCTGTGGTTATTGGAGTTCTTACTGTTTTCAGCTGGTGTTAATGGTTAAACACAACGTTAAGTCGGTCGATACGTTGAGACATTCGAGTATAAATGCATATGGAAACCAATGATATTTTGTTACGGAAAATTCAAAGAATTCTTTTAACAAGACCGGAAATCGAAATTTTATGTTTACAAAAGACAGCAAACAGAAATTAAGAATCACACCGACAGTTATCAGATGAGACATTACACATAACAGTTTTGTACAAACAAGAAACATTTCATAGAGAATAATAATTAACCTTTTCAGCATGAAACTTGCTATTAGTTCTTATTTTCTTGGGAATCAAATGTAATATAAGATACATCCAGATCGAATGAAACATTTTTAGGGATTAAATTTAAATGAAATGAACCAAACACCATACCTTAGAGAAAATATATGTATTTTGAATTGTAAGACAGATGGGTTTGTTAACATTTTTGTTTCCCGCTATTCGAAAGGACAAGCAATCAGAAAGTAGTCATATGAACATATGATCTGGTAGAGAAATATAATGCTGAATTATATATAAGTTATAGGAAATGCGGTTATTATGATGTAGCAATATCTAGTATAGTAGCCAAATATTAACAAAAATTATAGAAAAGGAAGTAATATAATTGCTTAAAAAACATTGAAATAGTAAAATAGAGAAAAACTGACTATGATCATATACTGGCTCCTGTTTTCAGGACTAAGGCAATGGAATATTTTTCTTTTGTAGCTGAGAGAGTCACGTACTAGAATGAACTATCGATAGATATGGTTAACAATTTACTTCAGACATACAAATAATTTAAATTAAAAATTGGTGAAATGCAAAAGCAGATGCTTAGCGAAATTGCCACCAGAGTAGATGCTCCCTCGCATTAATCCAACTGCTATTCAGGGAATACAATCAGCATAACTCGTCTCATGGCGCAAAGGTAACATTTTACACCTAAATACACTGACTGTGGGTATAGAATGAGCTGAAGGTTGGTACGCACCTTCGTCCTGAGGACGGCAGCGTCCGCCACGGATGCTGCGAGGGCTATCGCGAGCACGATGGCCACCGCCACCACGATCGTCTGCTGCTGACTCGGGCGACTCATGGTATGTACTTCGCTGAATGACTCGACTCTGCTGCTAAGCTGGCACTGGTGACTTCCCGGCGCTGCCGCCCGCTTATATGGAGCGTGTCGTCACGCCGCGCCACTCCCCCACCCTCCCGGCGGGCCGGGGTGGTGGGGGATGGGGGCAGCGCCCGTCTGCGCGACACTCAGCCAATCTGAGACCGCGTTTCGGAGCGCGCTGCGTGTGTGTGTGTGTGTGTGTGTGTGAGCTGGCTACCTGGCCGCTGTCGTCTGGTTCCGGACGATCTTCTTTCTGCACGCCTTAAGGCCCATTCACAATGCAAAATTAAACGTAAGCGTATACTTCAGCGTAAACATACATATTAATGGCAAAGTTTGAATATGTTTAATGTAAACATATGGAGAAGATGATTTTTTTGCCTGGTTATTATTTTTTTTCTTTAATTATTTGCTCTACGTGTATACTCGATTGGTATTGTATTTTTATCGTTGTACCCTAAACGTGTATAAATATTGAATACAGTAACTAATTTTATTATGACTCCTCTGTCTAATAACAAAATTAAATGCTTTCATGGCATATGACTTTATTTAAGACATATTCCGAGTCCTTAGTAGCATATGTGTGTTTGTGATACCTAGGACACTGAAGGCGATAGCATAAACGCATTTATTTAGCTTAAAGATGGTGAAACCACGGTAAAAATAGTAATGAACATAGCAAGAGTCGCGTTAACTCCAACATGGAATACAGTGGCATTTCTTTCGTTGTATTACTTAAGCTTACTGTTCTTAAGTGAATGGTCTTAATAACGTTCATTACTATTTACCATTAAAAATGAATTTAAATTAACATAGCCTTTTTTTTTTTTTTTACTGTAAGGGCATTCAATGAATAATAAACAGTGAACAATGCGTGTCACAATCATTTCTGCAGAATACGTATTTCCATCAAATAAAGAAATATTGTTTATGTGTTCAAGGCAGATTTTTCGTTTCAGGTAGAAGCATTTTTTGTCTCCCTAATTATCTCTTGCCACTGATGACTTCATCTTAAAGTTAAGGTAGAGTGAATATTTTGAGCTCCGATTCACGTAAGGCAGCCACTTAACCGAAAGTATACACGTGGAGAGTTTTACGATAATGTTCCATTTTGCATTGTGAATGGGTGCCGAAGCTTGCAGCTGAGCGGTAATGTTCGGACCTGCTTTTCGAGAGGACGTGGGTTCGATTCCCTGCCCGGTTCCCTAAATTTAACTTTTAGTGGTTTCCCCGAATCATTCCATGTGATGTTGGAACAATCGTGAAACCGCGCTGATTTAAAAAAAAAAAAATAAAAAAAATAAAAATTGAGAATGGGCATTTAGAGACATAGGATAACCTCAACGCCTCTTACTAGTATTGTTATTTAGCAAAATAATATGTTAACGCCTAAAAACTTTTAATGGAAAATTACATACTGAAGGATTTTATGAAGTTACTATTTCAGATAGAGCTACGTGTTTATATTTGATGCAAGTGATTTGTGTATGAGGAATATACAATCTTTCCTTCTTTTTCTTCACCAACTTTTCACAACATCAGGGTTCGACTATCTGTGATCACCAGATTTTGTAATATAGTTCTCAGTTAGATTACTAACCTCTGCACAGTGCGTACGAAGTGAGACCATGAGACTGTTTAATGGTGATTAGTTCATCGGTTGCAGACGTAACAATCGGTCTGCTGTCTTTCGGAAAATCAGGCTTGAATTTGTTTCACCTTCTCAACAGTTAACGCATGCACCCGGATACCAGGAATCGCACTCATTATGACTTTGGTGTTCAATTGCTCTGTCGGCATAAGACAATATAAACTATTGCTATCTCGAAAAATCTCATTTTTAAATTTTAGTGGCTCTATACGTTAAGGGTAACATGGAAAATTTTCGAGTGTTTTCACGATACTTACATCGTTTCTAAATGTGAATTGCGATAGATGTTACTCAACAGTATAGCTGGTGTGCTACTGGAAAATACTACACGGACCTGTTGCGAGATCTTAACATCAATACTAGCAGAGTTCCCGGGGTTGCCCGGTATGATGTAGGTTGATTTGCCCACACAGTAAATACTGAAGTTAACAGAGGTCAGTTCTCTGTGCTTGTCAATCATTTCATGTCAGTCCTTCCATTTATATGCATATTTAAACGGCTAACCCACAGAGTAGCAGAAAAGAGAGTTTGTGCTGATTTATTCTTGCAATACTTTAGCCATCCTATCAGGAACATGTGAACATCAAAATAACCACAGCGATTCGTGCAGCAATAGAAGCAACTATCTTTTTTCAGGAAATGTGGTAAAGACATAATCGTTCAACAATAAATTATGAAAATAACGGAAATGCTTTAAAAAATTCACTTTCATGTTCAAACTCATCAGATATGTACTTATTACTTACTATCAATAGTAAATAAATTTCACTTGCAAACATCAGAGATTGTATCTGTACGGCCAGAGATATTAGCTTCAAGAAGCAACGAAGACATCGAAAGGTTATTTCTTTATATTATTAAAATAAATTTACATATTTTCCACTTTACATAGTTTCCTCTTCACATTCATCTATGGGGTATAAAGACTAAAAACCAAAATGTAAGGAAGGAAATGTTACATGCAATAATATGGCTACAATTATTTTTTACGATGTTTGACGTATGCATTTAGTTGGTGTTTTACGCAATACGTTCAGATTTTAACTTACTGCTCCGGCGTTATGTTAGTTGAAGCATAAGACATACCAAACAATTCAGTTGAGATTCTAATCATTAAAACGGAGAAAACAGCATAGAAAACAAGGCAGTAACTTTTTTAGTTTTTCTGGAACTAATGTATCAGTTTTTCATTTTATAGATATAGATAAATTTTTATATGCATCTGTTTTAAGAATTCTTGAATAGACTCCATTTCAGCCAATTTCTTTAATAAGTGCGCTAAAATTTAGAAGTTTGAACGAAATTTGGCAACAACATAAGAACAAGTAATTAATGGAAGAGCTGGTCATATATTATGATTTTATTCAAACTTTTCTTGAAAATCTCACTTGCATAATGATGATACGATTTGCATGAGACGTTTCTTTTAAAGATATCAGTGGGTCTAAATTTTTTATATTTCTAATGTACTAACAAAGCAAGGGAAAGTCATTTTAGTTAACAACGGCATATCGTACAATGTAGGACCTATCAGTGAAAGCTACGTCACTCCTATCTTATCTGGCTTTCGGGAGGAGTGGAGTTACTCCCAGCTCCTTGCCTCCCACTTCTCCCAACTCTAATGACATCGACGTCGACGAGCCGCAAAAGACGAAGCAAAACAAATAGATCACTGTTGTTTTCCTATACACATCTTCCGTATGAACTTATCCAGCTTGTAGAATTTATGGGTCTTAGTTCACCTATAATGTTCGGTTTCTTAGTGTTTACGACCCTCTTTCTTCTTTAACTGAAATATTTAGAAATATATTTTTGCTTACTTCATGCAGTTCACTAATTTAATATCAATTAAAATCAGATAAGACAGAGGAACGATTCCTGATGGAAATTTCTGAAGCTGACGGAATTTGAAGGAAGTCATTTAGTGGTTGCATGTACAGCTCATTTTGATTTACCATCATTCTGTCTCTTAGTGACCGGAGAGGGAGTCATGTGTATGTACGTGAAGGGCTTTGCAAGTTCTATAACGCTGAAAAATGAATGATTTTCGATTTTTTATAGCAAATAATATAATTGTGATATGAACGATATATAGTTTCATTCAGAAAGTTATTCTCAATTACAAAATACACAGACAATTCTTCTTTGCTTGTCTAAAAAGGCGTAGGCAGTGACGAATCAAAACAGTGTGTCATTTGGCGCATGAAGAATCTCTAAGTAGGTTGACTGAAATAAATCCTTAATCCTTACAACAGTAGTAAAAACATCTAATAAAAGAAAAAGTTTTCACTAACAATTGATAAAATGGTGTATATCTGAATTAACGATACAATTTTTGTCTTTTTTCAATGCATTTTCATTACAAGAAAAGGTAGAAAGTTAAAATCCGAAAAATTTATTCTAGGAACTGTTGTTTAGACAAAATAGAAGAAAGTTTTCGTCACTTGCACGATAAATTTCACACATTTATTCATTTGGTTTCTCATTAGTTCGTGCACTTCGCAAAAAAAAAATAATAAAATAGTTTCAATACATTTGCGATCAAAGACTTTTTGTAGCATTTCTGAAAATTCAATGGATCTAAAATTTTAAAAAATCTTTTCTTTAAAAAAATATCAGCAATCGAAACAGAAAATATCTCAGAGGTAAAAATTTTTAGGAGTGCCTGAAACACCTTGGAAACAATCCGTCATTTGAAGTGTTAGCCAAAATCATATACGTAACTTACGTTATCGGCTGCGTAATTAGGGTTAACTCAGGTATAACTAACAAAATATGTGCAGATCAGAAAAATCAAAGTAACTTTTTTTAGGAATTTATTAACAGATATTAAACGTCTCTGCATGTGTTTTTATACATCGTGTCTTTGAACGAACTAGCGAACTAGTAGTATATACTAATCACATTGTGGCATATTGCTGCATAAGGCTATGTGATATAAAACTTGCATGTCTGATATATATTAATATATAATATCTGATGTATATTTATAGTTTTGAGAGTGGAGTATTTTTAATTTCTAATATGAAAAAAAAAATGAATCATGAAATGGTTTCTTACTTAATTCCTTTCAAATGTAAAACAATTTCCCTACCACGTAAATGCTTTAAGATTTCGGCAGTGCGTTTTTGTTGTTATTTTGCTTTCGTTTGCGTCAGGTTCTACGTAGCGCCTGAGCAGTTGCGCCACAGCACATATCAACAAGAACGTCAGTTTCACAAGGACCGATACGTCGCTGCGAAAACAAAATCTGTTCGAATGAATATCTGTTATCTCGAGCGGCTCTTTGTGTGGTTAATGACCTCACTAATATGAAAATATTTCCTTGTTTCTGGAAACTAACAACGACAGGAATTGATGAAGACATGTAGATCGTAAAAAGTATACCCTAATAATAACAATAAAAAACACTAGAACGAAACAAATTTATAGACGTTTACGCATGCATCACCACTCTGTTTCATGGAATTTGTTAGTAAAAACTATATTTTTAATTATGATTTGCTTTATTTAAGAAAAATGGGAAAGATATTTGATTTATGGATTATGTTCTAATTTATTCCAAGCAGGATTGTCTTATTTCCAAGAGGAACTTGTCTTCATCGATGCACAACATCTTTCCGTCAAACTTGTTTCTGTTACTGGCAATCCTAGCATTTTGGTCGACGCCTGACTTACCCGACTGCAGTTAGAGGTTGATTTTATAGTGACAAAAATTAAAGGAATAGATACAGGGAAGTATAAATTTAAGTACAACCTTGTTTGAATTACCTGATAGACAGTTAAAATAAATGTTTCCATACCCACGAAAGTTCATGAAAACGTCTCTCTATGCAGACACTAATGAAACTTGTATGTAAATTGTTTCGACCGTATTTCTTCAATTGGAGGAGCGAAAGGTTACGGGTTACACTGCAAGCGTATTGGCAGGTTGCAGTAAAAGCGAATTATTGTTCTCGCGAAGCGCTGGTTGTCGCTAAAGGTTCAAACAGGTTTGTTTTCTCGCACGAATGAAGCGATTTCTTTACATGCTGATGCAGGTTCTGTAGATTCCATATAGTTGTATAGGTTCTTTCTGCACGAATTCATCGTTAATATTTCAGTTGTATTTACATATTATAATGAATATTGAAAAACGGATATATTTGGTGTTGGGAAGAAGAATATTGTAGGATCAAAAACATAAAGTATACCATAAGCGTGATAAATCAAGGAAGTTATTGTAAGAAGTAGCAGCTTAATTAAATGAAGACAGTAAGTAAACTATTTTTATGTACTTTTTAATGTTACATGTAGTAAAGTGTCTGAATGCATCGTAATGTACATTAAATATTATTCTGTTCCTCTTTAAAAGTTTCTCGTGTATCATATGTCATACTGGTAGAACGAGTTTTGGAATTGTTTTTTTCTTTGAGAATTTGACAACTCACGTTGTAATATATTGAATCGATAGATACTCTCTCTGGCTATAAGAATATTATGAATAAAAAGCATTTCACTAGTAAATCAACTTTATCAGGAAGACATTCTATTGATTTGTTTAGTAGTCTCCACTTCGCTGTCTTTATTCCAAATGAGCATACTACTGTTCTGCAACAACGTGACAACGTAAATATTTCTTCTTCGCGAGAGCGGTTTCGTTTCGAATACGGTTGCATCAAAAACGGCTTGGAGGTATATGCATCATCATCACCCAGCAAGACGCGCGGAAGCACTACATCGGAACTATTTTTTTATCTTCTGGTAGTAAATCTCCGTTTTCTAACTGCTGCCACAAAGCCGAAGATGCAAAGTTTCTGCTGCCAGTTTGTTTTCCGTATCCACCAACATCAATGCATATACGACACTTACAATTTGCATCGGTTATTGCCTGTGGTACTATTGAAAAGTATCATTTATAATTGTAAAACATAGTTCCTGATTTTTTTTGATATTTAATGCGAATTTAATACAACCGAAACAGTTTGAGAAATTCCATTTACCGAAAAATGGTATGGAGCGTCTCAGTAGCGATTTCTTGGAAGGCTGAGGCAAGTGCTGTAGATGTAATTTATTCCATACAGCTATACAGGTTTCATATATGACTTTTCTTACTGTAACACTTCTTTGAGTGAAGGATAGTTCACGCGAATAATCTTGCAGTGTAACCATAGCCTAACTGAACCAACAGATGCGAGATGTGAGGTAGCTTCGCCGGCCGTGTGGACGATACCCTAGCTCGACACCTTCGGTTAAGTATCCTTCACAGTGATTACGCGGCAAGTTATTTTGTATTTCACAGTCGACAAGAATTCAGAATGCACTGGTCTGGCCAAAAAATCATGATGTTTTTAGAAGTTTTTCAAACGGAACCTTGCTCATGGGATCCTCGGAGGAAAAAAAAAATGTGATGATGCTTGGCACTCGGTTACGCATTTGTCATTTTCAGCAACTATAATTAACTTAATTATTTTAAATTTATTTAATAGATCAAAGTGGGCAATCTGTTTTGATTTGATTTCTATTAAATGAATAAAGCGAACGACCGTAAGACTTCATGTAGCATGGAGATGAGCTGTACCCAACAGTGGGGTGCAGGAGTATTTTGTGCCTAAACACTTTTTATATTTTTATTTGTTTGATTTATCATATCAACAGGTCATAACTATTCAGTCATTATTAACTAATTAGGGACCTTATTCTGAACCTCCATTTTGGGGGATCTTGATAATTGCGACTTTGTTTGCTCAAGTAAATTAAAAAATTCATAAAATAATTATCGATACGCATTCAATACACCCAAGCAATATCAACTTTCATGTTGAAATAACGCGTTATTTATCGTCATTACGACGTTATATGTAGGTGTAGCCACTCCATTTAACGCATATTTTAATCCGATAATTTTCACGCGCTTATTGTTGAAATATATGGACCTTAGTGTGGCCCTGGATAAGTAATGCTCTCGATCACGTTTGGTGAGGTTTCAACATCTGTAAATCACTATAGAAACACGCAACTATTATAGTGTAACGTTGGTCTTGCCATGGCGGTGCAACGCAAAGAGTTGTTTTGAAAGCTCATGCGTGTTTGATCGTGTTGGCGCTAGAGATCTGCGCAGTAGCTTCTGGACTTGTTTGTGAATTTTGAAACTAGACCGTACACTGCGCCCTTGAACTGTGGTCGGCTCCCTTTACGGAGTACTGAAAACTTCCTTTATCCGGGTTTCGTTTCTTGAACAGTGGTTTTAGATCCAGCATTACATCAGCACAATGCGTAGTATAAGTGAACTGAATACTGTTAGCATTAATGAGTAGTAAATCATAACAAGACATTATCATTCAGTGATCCATTATTATTGCGGTCAGCTTGATTCTTAGCTCCACTGGTATATTAACAAAGTTTCATCGAGATAAAACGGAATTCGGTTAGTATCTTGTTGAGCTGTGAGTTATTAGGCTTACGAACGGAGTTCTTAGCGACTACTATAATCGATGAGAAGTTCTAAGACTTAGAGGCGCGTCTGTCTTTAAACAAATGACGTTTGGATTACTAGTGACTTGTCTAAGTGCCCGAAAACTTGTCGAATTAACTGCTGACGTAACCAAAAAAATCTATAAGGAATTGAAATGTAATACTCACTATTCTTCTCCGTACATGACACTAAGAACATTTTTTCATCCATCCTAAACAATAATTCTTATTCGGCTTGTCAGACTAGAAATCTCAACGAAACTGTCAATTAACGCAGTATGAACATCTACGTTCTGCGTTTTATTTTTAGAAACTGTTGAGGTCCTTCAAGAAAATAAGTAACTAGAGACGTCGTAAGAAAATAATTAACCAGAGACATCGCAAGAAACTTCTATAAATTATTCAAGTATGATATTATAACGTAAAATACAGTTTCTGTTTTTCTTAATTATATGAAGCTCATGGCTTTGTCTTCTTTTCATGAATTTGAAATTCAGTCAATTAATTTAGGCTTGAATTGTTAGTTAAAAATCATTAAGAATTATAGACAGAGAAATATTAATTCCAATCCGATACACTATTCACTGTAGGCCTACTGCATACTTTTGGACAAACACGTAGAAGACATACACAAACAAAAAATTTCTGGTTGTTGCATTAATTGCAAGCTTTACTGAAACAATTTCTTTCAACATCCTTTTTTGATGGACTGAGGAGTAAAACACTAAGATGTCTTAACACAGGTCATTCTTGGTACAATGGAACAAACGCTGGCCTTTTATCTTCTTGTTTTATTGCGTTTCATTTTGATCTATGTAATTTTGAATGAACATGATTAGAATATGTTTTTTATTTGTAGTATTTAGTTTGCTCAGTCAATTGTGTATGTATAAATTTTATATCTGCCACCTTATTTTAATTGAACGAAACCGAGCGTGGTGGGTGAGCGGTAACGCTCTGGCCTCGCATTCGGGAGGACGACAGCGGCGGTTCGAATCCCCATCCGGGCATCAAGATTTGTGTTTTCAATGGTTTCCCCAAATCACTCCAGGCAAATGCAGGGATGCTTCTTTCAAAAGGCCATGACTGAATTCCTTCCCGTTTCTTGTCCCCATTCTCATCCGCCTCTAATGACCTCGTCGTCAACGAGGCGAAAAACCATAAGTAAAAATAAAATTTATAAATGCATTGAAAAAAACTGAAAAATTATGTTTCAGGCTAGTTTGATCATTATTATGTAATTACTACAAAATTCAAATAACATTACCCGCCAATATACATAAAAGCAAGCATACGCATATTAAAAGACATATAACCTACAGAGTAAATAGAATGCTTCTCTCGGGGACGAACAATGTCTCTATGGACTCCAAAAAACTATACTCTGCGTGGCTACGTTCCTTTGTCTACATATTGGAATTATTACTTGAACAACAGAATAATATTGCCCTAATATAGCATTTAAGAATCTGAAAAATACGAATCTGCAAAACTGTTCTATGAAGAAAACATCATAATTTTTTTTTGTATTTCACTATCTTAACTATTTGTATGATGTTGATTTCGAGTGCCAAACAGGAAAGCACCACTACAGAAATGAACATTGCATTTATCTTTACTTTGTTTCCTGTTGAAATAAATATCACTCGACATTTTTCCTCTGACATTAGTGCGAAGTCCAAATCGCTGTCTCTGGAAATACCCTGACAGCACGTAGACAAGACTGCGAGATGGGTGTTTCATTCGATATAGCACTATCCCCGAGTTATACGTCTTTTGCGTATCTCCGAATCATTGATAAAAAAATTAGATTTTAATATATCTAAAAATAAGCCATGAAAATTCGTAAATTTTGTAACATTTGGCATCATACACCTTTTTTATCTTAACAAGTTCTGTGTTTTCGACATCCGCGATGTACAGCTAAACTAGATTACTGAGTTAGATAAATGCTCTGTCTTGCACTGCACACATATTTCTTGCTTGGCACGTCAATATCACTCTCTCTGATTTCCTTCATGTTACGCTGTCTCTGTGGAGCGTGCAGTATCGTACTTCGTCAAATCCTTTTTTGATATGTCTGTATGATTTAGGTAAAAATGGGCACTAGTTCACGGACTTGCTTCCATCTTTCCAATCGACACACAATATGTCCTTTCGCAACAGTGTTGCGTTGGTTCCATATTTTTAATGGATTTGTTGCGTAAAGCCTATTTCAACATCAAGACTGTGAGAAAAACACCAAACAGCAACTGGGGAAGGTTATCCACCTGTAAACTGTTTGAATTACAATTTTTAAGTTTGACAAATTTCAAACCTTAAACCTCCGACTTACATCTCATGTTGATTCGTTTCGGAACCATTTGAAACTTGAAAACTAAAAGAAAAATACAATGCGTTTTCCCCAATTCCATTAGTAGGTAGCTGAACTGAATGAGAGTTGTGTAAAGTGGTAACTATTTGATCGCATCTTAGAAATTAGAGCCGTTTACCTCCGAAAATAGAAACAAAATATAAATCGCTGCGGCAATATGGCACTTAGCCAGGCTATAAGTTCAATGGATCATTATAAAATGCGTAGTGTAGAAGTGCACGGATATATTTGTTACGTAGAACAGTGTCGTATCTACCAAAATGGATTCTTATAACCTACAGGACAGGTAATCGCACAATCAAAATATGAACATCAGTTTAAATCCATAAATCTACTACTCGCTCACGAGATCATTTCGAATCTGAAAAACATGTGACGTAGACAATAGAACACAGTAACACATATTTTACGTACTACTGGAGTGCTAGTTTTTTGATGTGTGATAATTTACTGTCAGAGGCGTCAGGTGTAAGGATGTATAAGACACAGAAAATATCAGTTTTGTATCGGTATAAAATTCTGCATGTGGTGAGTCGACGTTTGAAATCTCAGTGAGAGCTTAGTTTGGGTATGGTGGGAGAACAGAAAAACTGTAATAAGTTGCCATTGAATGAAAAATATCCACTTTTTCAGAAAGGACTCAACAGAATACTGTACACAAAACGAAGAGAGAATTTTCCGATAAGGGAAGAAATTATCAGTGAAAATTAATTCAATAGCTGAGGATACTTAAGTTATTTACTGGACTTCACGTCGACTGTTTTTTACCCCTACAGGCCCAGACCACCACTTACATTACAAGTTTCTGATGATGACCGGTGATAATGTGTTCGCTGTAACCACTCACGATGTACTCTGATTTCTCGCGTCAGCGTTTAGTCGGTAACAGCACATTTCTGTTCTGGTGACGTTGTAATTGTGTGCGGTCTTAGGACAAAAACTTCTATGAGGTACCAACTGCTGTTAAGCTTTTCCTTACAGGAACATAGGCATCCACACAAGTTATAAGTAATTATCAGCTTTATAGAGAGGGATAAAATTCTATATAGCTTCTTTCTCCTACCACAAGAAATAAAATGTTATCTACTGAAACATATTATGTTAAAATAAAAAAATAGAAAGCCTTCATAATGCATTCCGTTTCGAAAAATTTTCTTTTCGGAATTAGGAAATTGAGGAGAACTTTGAGGAAAAAAGAGAAAAAAATAATTATGACAGGAAAGGAAGAGTGACAAAGTTATTCAGTCATTGAGTGATGTAGATTTTTCGGACATTAGGTACGGATGTAGCAGTTTATGTGTTAGTCTCCATCGGAGATGTTTAAAGCGCTTAGGATGTGACTGACTGCTGTAATAACTACTCCCAACTAACTTGAAATTAAAACGAAAGTGTGGCGGTTAGCACCATATTCAGTCCACATTACTCTATGGCGTTTCCTCATGGATTGGGTCTGAGGAGTCTTTCCGTTCAAAGAATAATCTTCGGTTTCGATGCAATTTGAACCTCTGCCATCCAATATGCAGTCAGTAAGATATAGCTATTAACACGGGACATTATGGGATTAAAGTGACATTGCAAATCATGTTATAATAATTAGTTAGTAGCATTTTTTAAAAATTTAAGAACGACATTATATGCCATTACACCTCACAGACTCTCAGATGAGATGGAAGGGCATAAATCTTATCCGCTCCTAAAAGAGAAAAAATAGTTACTGTATCACTTTAGGTTATGGTACGGCTAGTGAAATTTTCCATAACGGTATCAAAGTTGACTGTAAGCAATTGTGCCCTTGTAGCTGTGTGGCGTCGACAACAAACTGTGGGTCCTTACCAGGACAACAACGGTATACGTCACAGGAGACCAGCTGATGTTCTCGGTTGGTCCAAAACTACTTGTTAAAGAACAGTTTTAATGTTATAGAAGTCGCATTCACAGTTACCTTAAAAGTAGCCCGTCATTGTATTGCCGTCTGTAAACAGTACGCCAAAGTGGGACGCGTGGATGTTAGTTCAGCCTGTACTTGTACCGTGCTATGCTCTTCACTTAGGGTGTAGTGCCACTTACATCCTTCACGCTGACCATCAGTAAATTCTTGTCTATATTGCTTCCAACGTAAACTGTTATTCCTTTATATACACGCTGAACTACACACAAACATGATCAACCAACTTCATTGTAACGAGCTGAAATAGTGTGTCGGGATGATCACAGCAGTTCCTTCCGACTTGTTAATTAGTCCCCTTTATAATTAGTTTTTACCACCTAATGTAAGGACGATCAGACTTCGTTATAATTAATTATTGGTCGCCACCATCGGCTGGCAAGGGTACAAATCCAGAACAAATATAACTATATGTTTCTTCAAAGAATCACTTCGGAGTATGTAGACCAAAGATTTATTCTGAGTTCTATGCTGCACAATAGTACCCGGCCACCAATGGAAAAAAAAATAATAATAACACACACACAGCAAATTACTAGTGACAAACGATCCGAAGATGCAGGTTCTTCAGAGTGTAAAAACAATTCTTTCCATCACTTTCACAAAACCAGAGGAACGATACACACGACGTTCTCTGCACGACTCCACTACACTCTCTCTCTCTGACCGCTCCTCAACTGTCCGACTCGTAAGTCACCGATGCTCATAGCATTCGGAACTTGGCATGGAATAAACATATTAATTAAAATAAGTTAATTACTGAAGGGGACAAGCCTACTGTAATGTGACAACCCCTTCCATGTCACGGTTCTAATGTGAAGCCGCAGGCAAGACATTTGAACCTGGGACATATTTTAGGTTAGTTGTTAGTAGGTAGTTACACAAAAAAATCCCTACCTGATACAAGAACACCATGAAGTAAATTGCTATACAAGATTATTGGTGGCCGGTCCCTACCGAACAAAATTACAAACATATTCACAAAATTTCATTCACATACAATTATATCGTCACATACAATTATATCTTCACATACAATTGTATCTCCCTGGAAAGAAAGCACAAAATTACAAATAATAATCTCTTGAGTTTAAACGTCTGTTCCTCACTCAAACGCACATGAACATTAACACCAATACATCAGTCATAGTTATTTTTTTTTTCTGTGGATAGTACATCACTCTATATCCATGGATACATCTTTGTCAGTGAAACACCAGATTGTTATTACCAGAGCTTCCCATGATAAGGTAACATTTCCTTTCTTTGGAGATGCTCGGTTAAAAATGGGGTCAATGACCTGAAGGTTTGTCAACCTAGCCTTCTGAAATTGCGCTTAGGTCTAATCACTTACTACCCCTTCCAAGAAAATCGACTTAAAACTACACCAAACACTAAAGAACATATTTATAGTTCTGTTATTAACACACAAAGACGTCCATCTTTCGACATATCCTTGAGGTGGTTACTCGGTGTCGGCGATAGGGACTCCGTTAAGCACTAGGGCACACCCTCCAAAACTTAAGAAAGTGACGCTTGAGATATAAGTTACTTAATGTCACTCAAAACATTTGTTCCCTAACTCACTATCTATATCTATATCAAAGAGAACATCTACCAATAAATATTAAACTAAACAACTCTACAAAGTACAAGGCTTTTTTTTTTTTTTTTTTTTTTTTTAAAAAAATCAAAGTTTCTAGAAAACCATTATGTTGAAGAGACACTTCATACTTCAGCTTTGTGAAAATCACTGTGCACAACATAAATCACTTACAAATATAGTTAAACTGTAGTACATAAGTAGTGTGAATCTCTTATGCTAAAAGAAGAATGGATATATTTTAATTTAAATCTGTTGATACCCTCATGAAATAAGTCCAGTTTTCCTTTGGACCAAAGTGAGATTATTTCCTTTTTCTTCACATGTACTCCTGGTTCTTCCCTCCTATCCTTCTTCTTCTTCCTACGTTTCCTTCCTCGCATTGTGGAATTACACTTTTCAAAAGTCTCAAGTGAACATTGGAGAATGAAATATTTCATTTTGTTAATTGAAAAACCTACAGTATGACCATATGGGCTAGTACCGAGGTACTGTTCAAAGTGCACAAATTGCTTATCCCCAATGGGAATATCATTTGCCAATACTTTAGTACTGTGGTGAGTGGGGAAAACAAGGTCAGTCCCGAAAGGAAACATTAAATCATAAATGTGGTTCGCAAACTTAGTGACACAAGTTGGTTTGCGGAGTTTGAAAATTGCTCTGGGCATAGCCAGCTTGCTCTCCTTCAGAGAAATTGTAGGAATATTACTTACATAAATATCTGTAACTGGAAAAGGACTCTCTGAAATTGACCGAAGACTAACCAATTCTATTTGAACACTAGTTTGGGATTCAATACACAAAGAATCATGGGAAACCGGAGTTGCTTCCTGGACCAAAACAATGTTCTTATCCTTTTCTGGTACTCGGGGTCCCTCCTGTGACTCATTAAGAGGTTTCAAATTACTCTCCTCCTTGAACTGATCTTCATTCCTCACGAAACAATCTTGTCGTAATTGCACTAACTCGCCCCTTAATTGCAAGAGTCTATCATCAAAATGAGCCGTGATTTGACAGCGAAGAGCTTCACTTTTTTACTCCTATCTCAGCTTTAAGAGCATTGCTGTTTTCAGCAATTTCAGCTTTAAGAGCATTGCTGTTTTCAGCAATTTCAGCTTTAAGAGCATTGCTGTTTTCAGCAATTTCAGCTTTAAGAGCATTGCTGTTTTCAGCTTGACCGACCTTAAGTTCTTGAAAGTTTTTTCTCATCTCTTCCATAAACTTCACCAACATTGCTGGTACGGGTACCTCATCACTCTGTTCTGATACTACTTCCATAGCAAATTCCATGGTTTTCATATATAAAGTTTAAAACTAAACCAAACTTGAATGACGCTATTAGATTAATACGTTGCTCTAGCAATAGGCTACCTATTCCCCAAACTTAGATAAAACGGTCAAAGATATATCTTTTCAGTTTCAAATCAACTCACAACAACGCCGTGATAACTCGTCAAATGAAACAAAACAACGCAGTATATATTCCACAACCAAAAACAGATTTGCTCCAAAGAGAAAAAAAGAACAACGTAGACTGGCTCTTAAAACAGTTAATTTCACTTCTCCAATCTGCTGCTGTGAATAAAACACATGTAGATAATACAGTAATTATACTTTTATTTACTACTGCTGACTGTTGGTGTCGAACCACATATGCAGACTATACTGTTTCGTCGCTCAATGGTACTGCCACCTGAAAATGTCATGCACAGAAAAAGTTATACTTGTTAACGTAAAAGTTTTCGCGTGTTCCTCCCGCAATTAATGTCTTTGAAAAATGTAAATAATTGCAATCTATTTTATTTTATTTTTCCAGAAAGGTAAAAAAAACTTCATTCGTAAGTAGAACTGAAATTTGAAATTTCTGTACAAAAATAAAATGTTATGGGAGAGCGAAATAAAATTTTCCGCGAGTATAAACTCTTACTATTAGGCTATAAATTTTCCAGAAGCTTCGGTAAATAACAACCGATGGTACAGATCTTTGAAACAAAATCCCGTTAATCTGCTATTCTTTTAGTCAAAATTATTATATTTAAAAAATATTTCCCGATTGTTTAATAGTATAATGTTGCCTGTTAGATGTCTTCTCAACTCCTGCCGCTATTTTCTGCAACGCTGATCCACGATTTGTTGTTCTACTATCTGCGTTGCGTTATTCACATGGAGGAAGGAATTATATGGAGGAGAAGTGACGTTAAATCGGTGAAGCAAGCACTAAACTCTCCCGCATGGTGGCAGCACCGGCAGCGACCATATGGCGCTTCCCAACAATTAAGGTGTTCACATTGTGGTAGATGCAGTGATTATTTCATTTAGTATTGTGTATAAGTGTTTAAAAATGCCAGCTTGTGTTGCGTACGGTTGCACAAATAGGCCAGACAGGAAAGAACCTGGAATATCATTTCATAAGTAAGTTGAATTGTAATTATCGTTGTTGAAGTGAGCGGTAGACACCGCAAACTTTGCAGCACGTCTATAAATATTTAGTCATAGCTCTCAATGGGATGACTTTGTTCTCAAATTTTTTTTGGTGTAGTGTAGAAAATCAGCAAACTTGCTATTTTGCACATAATAGACTAGCATTATTTTTTAACGAGTGTTTAAAATGAGATTTAAAGGGGCGTGTTTTACTTCGCGATTCAGTGAATTTACTATTACGATTTCTTTCGTCACGTTGCTGATTATACTGACAATGGATGATGAAATTAACTGTTATGTGAGAAGCTGTGAGTTTTATTAATTTTTTAAATAGCTATTTCAGGCCATTGACTTAGGTTATTTTTAAAGCTTCATATAAGACTTGTTTCTGTTTGTAAATACGTCTATACCTATTTTTACAGATTTTGAAATCTTTCTCATCTATTTATGTCGAAACAGGTTCATGCAGAAATAAAAATGGGCTTCATAAATAAAGAAGTTATTGGCCTTTGAACAAAATCAATTTGGGGAATGTGTTTCTAATTTAGTCTCTTTTTTTTTTTGTACAACATTCTCCCCCCCCCCCCCCCCCCCGTATCTAAATCTAACTGAGAGATAATTTTTTTACAATTGTCCTAATAAGTAGGGCTGTGAAATTAGACAACACATCTTGATCAAGAGAATGTTCATTAAGGTGACTGAATAAACATTTTATTTCTGGTACCAGCCTACAAAATGTCTGGGTTGCTTATCCCTAGAGTGGGTCCTCTTACTTTTTTTCTGGTCTAGGACACATTTCAGACTAACCAAAAGTGGTAGTAATAAAACTGAAATATCCATTCTGCATGTCAACCATGTAATCATTGTGGCTTTGACAGAATTAATTTTTGGTCCAGCCTGCATCCAAACCTAAACCCCTCAATTTGGATGTTGTATATCCCCCAAACTAAGCAAGATATCGAAAACATTTATTCCTTACTATCGAGTTTTTTCGTCGTGTTACATAAGAATCCATCATTAAATTTGACTTTTGCGAAATTTTTCTTCTGCATTTCAACTCAAGACACCTCACTTTTGAGACAGTATATCTCGAGAACTAGGTGAAATATCGAAAAATTTTACTCTTTATTTTTTATTTGTCTCGTCTTTTTAAATAAAAATTCATCATAAAATTTGACTTTGAATAATTTTTTCTTCTGAATTTCAACCAAAACCATTTCACATTTGAGACAGAATATCTCGAAAACTAAGCAGGATATCAAAAAATTTTATTCTTCATTTTTTATTTGTCTCATCGAGTTACATAATAATCCATCACCAGATTGCGGCGTCACGTTTATCCTAGAGTCCCCTTGAGGTGTTTGCACATATTCCCCGTGTTTGTTGGGAAGCGGTCAAGCCCCCACCACTCCGGCCATGCCCCCCCACTCCTCCGCCGGCCTGCTTCACTCCCATGCGTGGTAAAGGTCTCTTGCGTCGTCTCCATATTATTCCTTCCTCCATGGTTATTCACAGGTACTGCATCGCTGTATCCACTGCTGAAGTAATCGTCTCTGGTTATCTGTGTTGACTCTCTTGCGCTACCGTCTTTGCACAAGCTTGCTGTTCGCCGAGTAATTCTTCTCGCGCGTACCGTCTTTGGTAGAATCCGCGTAGCAATTCTTAACAGTTGTTCAACTGTTTATTCCTATATCACACACTTAACACTCTTTTTGCGATTTAGACGGCCTTTCTAATCACTTTAACCGTCTATTAAACTCACAAGTCCTGTATTTAGGTCGACATGTCGGGGAACGAGCTTGAAATAGTGTGTCGGGATGATCACAGCAGTTCCTTCCGACTTGTTAATTAGTCCCCTTTATAATTAGTTTTTTTACCACCTAATGTAAGGACGATCAGACTTCGTTATAATTAATTATTGGTCGCCACCATCGGCTGGCAAGGGTACAAATCCAGAACAAATATAACTATATGTTTCTTCAAAGAATCACTTCGAGTATGTAGACCAAAGATTTATTCTGAGTTCTATGCTGCACAATAGTACCCGGCCACCAATGGAAAAAAAAATAATAATAATAACACACACACAGCAAATTACTAGTGACAAACGATCCGAAGATGCAGGTTCTTCAGAGTGTAAAAACAATTCTTTCCATCACTTTCACAAAACCAGAGGAACGATACACACGACGTTCTCTGCACGACTCCACTACACTCTCTCTCTCTCTGACCGCTCCTCAACTGTCCGACTCGTAAGTCACCGATGCTCATAGCATTCGGAACTTGGCATGGAATAAACATATTAATTAAAATAAGTTAATTACTGAAGGGGACAAGCCTACTGTAATGTGACAGTCTGTAAACAGTACGCCAAAGTGGGACGCGTGGATGTTAGTTCAGCCTGTACTTGTACCGTGCTATGCTCTTCACTTAGGGTGTAGTGCCACTTACATCCTTCACGCTGACCATCAGTAAATTCTTGTCTATATTGCTTCCAACGTAAACTGTTATTCCTTTATATACACGCTGAACTACACACAAACATGATCAACCAACTTCATTGTATAACTTTTTCTTATCATTCGTCCAACATCTGTATTTAAAGTCTCTTTTCGGTTTTCACAATGCTGACCTAGGTGTGATACAGGTGTGACGAAGACACCATCTGCAAATGGACTACACAGTTGATTGATGTGGAGACTATTCGCTTATTAGATCTTGTTGCAGATATTTTCCTTCATTGTAAAAGCTAGAGATACCGGAGTTTCAGAATCCCTGGTGTCTTGATTTCTTGAGGTTTCACTAAAAACCATGTTCAGATAGCTGTTTTATCCTCGCGATGTCTGCTACTACTTCAGGCCTGATCTTTAGTATAAGTCATAATGCAGTGCCTAACAAGCACTTTAATGAAAGGAAGCTTGTTTGCGTTGGTTACTTACATCTCGCAGTCATTTTCACTGACTGTAGTCTCGACTGCTTTTAATTGGAGCAATCGGAATCTATAAGAAGAGTTAATGCTTCAATCACAGAGCATGATCCCACTAACAGATTGTGTTAATGTAAAAAGCTAAAAACAACTGTACAATTTATTCTCTAAAATTAGTCGTCAGTTTGTTCTTTCTCTATAAAACTTTTTCCATGAGACTAGTATTTTCCCTGATCAGCCAGCAGACCTCACATTACTGCTGCAGACGTGTGTTTGCTAAAGTGGGTTACATCTTTTTGTCTACTGACTGTATCGTTGTTTTTCTCGGACTGTGTACCTTAACTATTATTCTTGGATCCAACACGAAATCAAAAAACACGCAGACGACCCAGTCCAATGGTTTCAGTTGAGACACAAAATCGATCTCACCTCGAATTAGAAATTGCTTCACTGTCATTACTGTCCTAACGTTTTTATTTAACTTCGTAAGTAATTAATAAAATAAAAGAACATTTATATGGGTTTTATTTTAAGTAAGGCTACGAGGTAGTTTGTTTATTAATTTTATATCATAAAAAAATATATTGCATGCTGCCACTGCAAAACCGAAAAAAACATAAGTCGAAGAACATTAAAAAAACTACAGACAATTACATAACATATTCAAGTAACAGCGTTTTAATGACATATGATTCTAGAGAATATGAATTTTAGTCAATTGCGACGTACTTCATGACCTTATCTAACATTCTACTTTGCGAAACTGCGTCTGATATTTGTAAAAAATGTAAATATTTGATAATCAGACCTATCATGGTTGCAGTATACATCTAGAGTTGCATAATGTTGAGCAACATGCACTACAACATAACTCATTTCCTGACTCAATTTTGATATCGGTTTTAGTATTGTTGATATTAATGTTATTCTAGACAGCAAATATCGTAAATAGCATGATAACGAGAGCTATGAAGAAATGTGCACGACTAAGGAAAACCGATCACTCAAAACTCGAAACCAAAATTGCCCAAAATACGAGTACAGAGGGCATTCAGATGGAATCCTCGTTACACGCAGGGAATACTTGGAAAAAATAGAATTTAGCCTTTTCGGCCATGCAGGCATCAACAATTTTGCATTTTCTCAAATGCTATCATTTCATCACTGGAACTAAAAATACACGTAGTATGGATATCACAAATCCAACACAAAACTTAATTAATACGGCTTATGCTTAGAGTCGGACCAGAACCGGTGACCCTGTTCAAACGACGATTTGGCACTAAACACTTCAGTGCATAATTACGATTAACATCAAGTACAATTTTTTACTTGTTTCGGTGTGAATGCACTTTGTAGCAGTAGGAACTAAAGCAGATGTTTTTTGCTGTCGTCAGTCTTTTGACTGGTTTGATGCAACCATCCATCCCTTCCTATCCTGTACTAACCTCTTCATTTCTACATACCCCTTACAGCCCACGTCCTCAATTATCTGCTTCATATATTCTAATCTCTGTCTTCCTCTACAGTTCTTACCTTCCACTGTTTCCTCCACTAACAAATTAACAAATCCAGCATATCTCCAAATATGACCTAGCAGCCTGTCTCTTCTTTCTGTAAGATTCTTCCACAAACTTCTTTTCTCACCCATCATTTCCAAAACTCGTTCATTTCTTACTTTGTCTGTCCACCTAATTTTGAGCATTCTTCTGTAGCACCACATTTCAAATGCTTCAATTTTCTTTATTTCCGGTATTCCTAAAGTCCATGTTTCGCTACCATAAAGTGCTGTGCTCCACACAAAGAATTTTAAAAAGTTCTTTCTAATTCCTAGATCAATATTTTAAACTAAAAGAATTCTCTTTTTCATGAAGGCTCTTTTTGCTAGTGCTATTCTGCTTTTAACATCATTCCTGCTTCGGCAATCGGTTGTAATTTTGCTTCCCAAGTAACAGAATTCACTTAGTTCTCCTATTGCATTCGATCCTATTTTTATATTTAATCTGCTAGTATTGGTATCATTTCTGTTACATTTCATCACTTTTGTCTTGCTTTGATTTATATTCGGACCAAAATCTTCCTTCAGTATAGATAAATCTGGCAATTAAAGGATTCTTTATCCGAGGTGGTATCCGACAGATATCTCAGTTCAGTGAGCCTAGGAGTGGGACAAGCCACCTGCCGCCAGGAGAATGAGGCAGCTGGGAGTTCAAGGCTGTCTCATTGTGAACGGACCTGTTCCACCGGCTGCGGCCCATTCAGCTCAGGTAGCACTGGCGTGACGTCATCCAGCCGTCAGCTGGCGGGCCGGGCAACCCCTTTGGCACCGTACCTCCAACAGGGGCGAATCACGGCTTTGTTGTAAGGACCAAGCATTTCTCGGCATTGATTGACTGATATACTCTCTGGGTTTCTTGGTATTATCGCAAAATGTCGACGAGAATAGATATAACGAAAATGAAACTTAAATTGACATCAATTCAGCAAGGTGTAAAAGCATTGATAAATCGATATTCCCTTCATATTTATGATGTTAAAGGTTACTTGTGTCTTCTGTGCACACCAGAATTTTCGCTTGTGGCAGTAATATTGCTGTCACTATATATCATCAAAGTAATTTACATTACAAGCTGATGTGCCAACGATCACAGTCTTATTATCTACAGACATGTATTACCAGTACTCATATAAAACTTAGTCCACAACCCGAAGGTTGCTTGGATCCTCAGGACTCCTAATGTGTAACTAGTCCGATCAGCATACGAAAACCCACGAGTTTCAGCTGATGTTTTTTTTTTTTTTTTTATCCATTGTGCTGTATTTTCAAAATAGCTTTTGGTGACATGTGCACCAGTACTATAATTTACTTGCGTTTTTATTGCTCTTAAGAGGCAATTACATACTGATTTCACGATTTGTGGCCGCAGATATCATACGGCAGATAGTAAAATTAAGTACATTTGTTGTAAACGAAAAGAGACCTCACAACGAACGAAATGACTAAATTAAAAGCGTTTGTCATGACTCGACCAGGAACAGCTTCACACGATTAAACTCTCTGCAACCAACTGAAAGTGACAACGGAAATTCATAACCGAAAAGTTAGAAACTAGCCTCATTGTGAGTACAAATCCTCGTAGCTAGGTTATTGAAAGCAATCTTATAATTTTCATTGTAAATTTAGGCAATAAAATCAACCATTTTTACTAACATTAAGTTGATATCGAAGTTGCTAAGGGAAGTTAAGACGTATTATGGTGTTTTCGTCCAACAGAAATATGGCACATTGCCCTGTGTATGTATTAGTCATATGTGTGTGTCGAAAGAGACATATATGTGATTAATTGTTTGCTGAAACCTGAAATGCAAATACCTTAGCATTACAGTTGATAATAATCTCAACTGGGCAGGACTCATTGGCCAGTTGGTAGGAAAAGGATTCAAAATCCTACATTTGTGGGAGAGGGTGATGGGGGCATGTATCAGAGAAATGAGGGAATTCGGCTACATAACTTTTGTCTAATCATTGCCTGAATATGGTGGTGTTGTATGGGACCACATTTTGGATATAAAACATTTACAGACGTGTGAGGGGGTGCAAAGGAGGGCAGCAAGATTTTTCTGTGAAAATTACTGTAAGACACAATCAGTAACTTATACGATAAAGGAGCTGGATTAGGATTCACTGGAAGGCTGGAGAAGGGCAAGGAAAGTGCTGGGAGTGTACAAGTCGTATATTGGAGATTAGGGGTGGAAAGATGTTGGTAGAAGAATTAAGAGTAATGCATGGAAGGAAAAGATGACCATGACAACAAGCTGGTTCTTGGTTTCCGGCATAAAGGAGACGGAAAATTTTATTTTGTAAGATATTCAGGGATTGGAATAAATTACAAAGGTAAGTGATGAATAATTTACCCCAAAAAAAACTGAAAAAAATAAAAGAAAAAATTACATTCGAAGAATTTAAAATTAAAAAAAAAAAAAAAAACCAGAAAGGGCAAAAATAGAAGAGTAAGAAAATTGCTACCGTAGCGTGCGCTTGATCACAGTCAAATTAAATTTAGTGTATAGCGATGAACACACCAATGGTACTGGAAATACAGGAACAGCAGTTACTAGTTGTACATTTTTATTTTCCTTACCAACATGTAAATCACCATGTGTAATAACATTAAATCTTAATTAGTGGAAACAATACGAGTAGATTACCTCAGTGAACAAGAAAAGAAATCTGAAGAGAAAACAGCAAAAAGTTAGGATCCCGAGCTACAAGACTGATTAATCAGTAGCAGATTATTCCACATGCGTCCTTTTGCGAAAGTGTTCGATACGTTGTACGTTTTCAAGGCGTTTATAATTGTTCGCGAGATTCTCAGAGATTGGGTATAACTACGCGGCTTATCTAACTGTGTCTAACATAAGGACGAACAGCTGTTGAATCCCCCACCGGAACTGCCCTGAAGCAACACAATTAATGCGGAGCAAGTTCCTCCAGCTGTAGTGAGCCACTACCACACAAAAAACACAATAGATGGAGCGCCGAGGCAGAACGGTTGAGACCACAGACCTCCAGAACTTTCTCCGTTAGCAGGCTAGGTGCAACGAACTAAGCACCACTTCTATTAGTGTGTGTCACAGTGAAATGAATCCTTAGGTAAACATACAAACACTCGAATAGGCATAACTGCACTGTTATCTGATAGCCCCTAGAAACATTTACGGATATGTTAACAAACTCCATCGAAAGTCTGCTGTTAAAGGTAACAGAAAGCACTTATGTAGAAAATTTTAATTTCTCTGCTTCGATTGGGAATTTTTTTATTCGTCAGTCCCTGATTTGAAACAATCCTGCACCTCTCAGAACCTCTATTATTCTTAACGAAACAGACGTGGCATTGCGGTGGCGGGCAGTAAATGACACTCTTAATGGGGATCTGATCAGGAAATATTCTCTCATGATATCGTAACTTAAATGATATGTCACCCTTGAATGTTTGACATCAAATTCTTTGAGTTTCACGTAGTTTTCTTGCCTTTTCAGGAATTTCCATAACAGCGTAGTTTTGTGATACCTATATTCAGGCTTCAGAAGAAACTGGCAAGCTCTAGAATTTCAATGAACACTATCCACAGGCGTATGAACGATGTGTTATTTCTTCGTTAGAAATGTGATCCTGATATATGACACTAATAAAACAGAGCAATTTTTAGCATTATCATTCCTTATAGTGCATGATGCTGCTATATGTCGTTGTCAGGGACCGTCTTCAACCCACAGAGCATAAGAGTGTCTTGGACCACCAATCACTGATCATCTACTTAATAGGAGACCGTTACTTATCAGTTGCCGAATTCTTGTAGCGGTTTAAAAGACTGATAAAGAAATTGCATAAGACATTTAGTCCTATTGCTTAAATACTCTCAGCATTAACTTATTAAAATCGAAGTTGAGTCACGTCAACAGCATACAACGATACGCGATGTTACCTATTAAAATACACTCACACTGACAATTCAGTGTGATTGACGTAAGTAGTTCAGATAGATAAAAAGGATAGTAAATCAAAATCCTAAAGTATATTTTCAGCTTTGTTCTCAAGTGCTGCATATGGTGAAAATTAAGAGTTGCTGCTAGCAAAATTTGATATCAAAAGCTAAGAATTCATAAACATAGCGTCCTATGTATAAGTGATTTCTGTGTAAAAGCAAGTGCATATACATAAAAATGATGTTTTCGAACTCTGTAGGCATGTATTAAGAGGAGACGCAAATTAATACCAAATAAATGACTACAGTTGACGAAGACACCCTAATGTAGATACTTTATCCAGTAGGCCATTTATTGTGCAGTCGTCTGTTAAAGTAAAAATAATTATTTAAAAAAAAAATACAACTGTCGTTTGTATTTTATTAATTTCGGACGCGTTTTATCTCTAGTAGAGGTATCATAGGCAGCCCAGTGTTTTTTGGAATATGTTTTCAGTACGTACATTTTTTGCTCATGGGGTTAGTTTGATATTACATTAGTAGGTTGGTATTTCAATCCAATTACATTCATGATAGGTGTAATGGTCAATCACATTGTCATAACAGGTTATCGACAAACACACTTCAACACAGAAATTTCAATGTCCGAGGACTGTAACACCCACGTACCAATAAAATTTCTATAAGAAAACCATATACGATACTTCAACAAGAAGCGATATTTACCCACAGTAAATAAAATCCAAACAACAGTTGCAGTAGCATTTTTACTAAATAATTATAGTGATTTCACACAGAAATCCAATTATGATATCACTTTCAAAGTAACTCGTTTATAAAAATTATACTACTGAATGCAGCTTTCGGAATTGAGAGAAAGCTGTTGTTTAATCCAGCTGAAGGACTTTTCAACGCGCAATCATTCGAGTGATGAATGTTGTGAGAGCGTGATACCCCTTCCTGTGTTGGGAGATAGGCTTCCGGGCGAACACTGGAAACATACCGTCACGGGCCAAGGCCCTGCCCTCTTCATTGGGCTCTTCACTCAGCTGTCACACTGTGTACAGATTTTATTTAGGCTGCAGTGTGTAGACGATTATTTTCTCTTAAAGTTAATCTAAAAATATAGACCAGTTACTTTATTGATACCTAAATCTTATGTGCGTGAGTTAGCAGCAAATTGAATCAAAAAGCAAAATCTAAATATATATACAAAGATGAATATATGTATGTTTGTTTGTTTGTTTATTTGTTGGTTTGTTTGTTCTTCATACAAAGCCACAGTTTTCATCCGATCTCGATGAAACTTTGCACACTTATCTTTTGAAACAAGGAGAAAAATACTGTCTACATTTGGTTGAAAAACTATCTGTATAAATAATACATGTTGTCTTATAATTTCGAAAAATTACTGAACGGCGATAGACAGACGCGTTGGATATGGAGTTCCCTGATTGTTTTTCCGTGTAGTGGTCAGGTAGCTCAGTGGTTAAAGCGCTTGCTTGCTTACTAATGTTTGGGTCGTGGTCTCCAGTTCAAATCTTCGTGGAGGCTAAGATTTTAAAAAATGTTTTTGATCGTAAAAGTCACACCTGGGCTGTCGGTAATTCGAATTGAATGTTAAACTGCAGAAATCACAAACTTAGGGGTGCAATGCGAGGGAAATCGTAGGTAGTTTTGCAATGCTGTAGGTGTATACGTTTTTACGTTATATTGATCCCTCAGGGGTGATTCGCAGTCAGTGTGTGTGTGATCTGCAGTAATAATACTATAAATACGGAAGTAAGTCTCTGTCTTTTGTTACGTTTTGACGACTAAATGCCTATACCGATATTGACGGAATTTGACAAGAAAAGCTGTAGGGAGGGCACAGGACTTTTCTTTTCGGTATGATTAACAGTTGTAGTCACGAAATTTTGAGAACTTATCGAATGGTGACAGCGAGACGGATATGTGTGTTAGTCTGTAATGTTACGTCGCTTGCTCAAGCTATGCTTCTCGCGCATTATGTTAGTGTATAATTCGTTAATAACTTTCGTTTAGAGAGAAAACGTATTATTTAGTGTAGATGTCGATTTTCTCTGTCCAGTTACTTTGTGTCTGTTTAAATTTTTCTGGCATCAGTTTATTTTGTCTTCATTTTTGACATTCCTTGCGGGCGTAAACTGGCCTAAGTTGTAGCTCTAGCAGCTTAAGTTATTAGAACCCAAGAATCGGATGCTCATGCTGAAGAAAGAAGAAAAGACCAAGCTGAATAAAGCAGCCCTTAGTTAACACACCCCCCCCCCCACCACATCCCCTCGTTTGTTTTTCTGTTTTTAAATATGTTGGAAATTGATTCTCTTCAAGTGACAGGTTCGATGGTAGAATGCTATAGTGATGGCTTTCCGGTCATATTATGCCGTGTCGGTGTTGTTTGGGAAGAAACCTTCGCTACTAACAACTTTCTATATTCAATTCTGGCAAAGAAATTCTTTATCCACGCGTACGAAGTCGCGGGTATCAGCTAGTATGAGAATAAATGTTAATTACTAGTAAAGGTAGTATTGATTAGATCGTAAACGATACGCAAGCAGATGTCATTCATTACAACGAAAGTCTGCACGTCACTTTTCAGGATGATCTGAAATTATGTGAGCATTTTGTTTAACTATCACAGAGAGTGAAAAATAGGACACAAGTGACACTGAGATATAGTGGATCAGTCAAGCATAGTTATTGGAAGAACACCATAGAGTTTAGCTTTTCTCAACGAGTGTACCGAGCGTGGAAGGTGAGCAGTAATGGCCGTTCCGATTTAGGTTTTCCACGGTTTTCCGAAATTACTCCAGGCGAATGGTCCTTCAAAAGGCTATGGCCGAATTCGTTCCCGTTCCTTACTACCAGTCCTTTCAAGCCTCTGATGGTCTCGACGTTGACGAGGCGTAAAGCAAAAAACAAAAAGTAAAAAATAAATTAGCGAGTCGGTGTATCCCAGTCGGTAACGCTGAGATAGATCAGTCACATCCTTTTAAGACGCAAACACTGCTACCAGTAAATTTATGTTGGAATTTAGTAAAATACCGAATTTAGCTACTTCTGTTAATATTAAAAGCATGTTGAACAAAATAAAATACGCAGTAACACTAGCAGTACCCAGACACTGATTTTCCTCTTGCATTATTATGGAACAAACTGTAGATAGGTAATCACTAATAAGCGCTTAAATCTACTTAGGGAGCGTCCATAAACCACGTAGCTCCATTTTGGCCTCCTGTGAACCTCCCCTCCCCCCACATAGCCCGACTTGGGTTTCGCCTCCATCCCCTCCGCCCCTCCCCCCCTCCACGTTGCATGTAGCTTTTCCCCTATTGATTCCAGAAGACATTTTGTACTGTTTTCTCTTATCAGTCTATCGTAAGTTTCATATGGAAAAAGTTAAGTGACGGAAATAAATATTCACATGCTGTAGTGTGTTTGTATCTCATTTTAACTGTAACAATATGAATGGAAAGCTACGAGGCCTGGCTTGGAACACCTCCCCCCCCCCCCCCCACGTAGCCCAACATAGCTTCCCAGCCCCCCCCAGACCGAGCCACGTAGTTTATGGAGGCTCCCTTTTTGGCGTCCTCCCAATACCAGGCCCGAGCACTTACCAATCACCAACCGAGTTCAGTTCTTACGTTAGATCGTCTTCAATAATCAAGTTGTAGAAAAGACGTAAAAGAAAAATCAAAATTATATTCAAGTTTGATTAGCACTACTGTGATACTAGGGCAAGTGAGACAGCGATCATCTGAAAAATATTTCAGTCGGTTTCAGGTGACCTGAAATGGGAAAAATCAGTAGTGAAATTTTACAGTTCTAAGAATCGTCATTCCTATAAAAATCATTTAGTGGGCAATATACACATATTGAATAGACAACAACAAAAAAATTAAGTTGATGCTACGGATGTAGAATATAACTCCGTTAGTGGTAGTCCTACAGCATGCACTCCATCCAAATATTTGCACATTAGGATACAAAGAATTAGAATTAAGTTTTAAGATTGTTGTGTCCTCAGATTTCATTCGCTTGTCGTATTATGAAAGATCGATATTTTGGAAAAACTTGATATCTACTTTCTTTAAAATTTGAGAACTTCCTTTAGCAAAGTCTCAAAAGTTAGTCCAGCTGTTACGAAAACTGTACCATAACACGTAGAATATTTGATATCAGGTATTACTTTTGTAGATAGTGATCAGACGATATTGCAGTGTAACGTATATAAATATGTGTGTGCTGAAATGGAATTTGAATTGATTTTATTTTGATACAAAACAGCAGCTATGTTCCAGTTAGCAAGTAGCTTGTTGCCAGGAAGTAGTTTGTATCACAATTTACCAGTTACAGGCACGTCAATTATATTAATACGAGAGAAACAAAAAATCAAATGCCTTTAAGCAGCTGAGTTTATTTATTTAAGAAGTTTGTGGAAGAGTCTCATAGAAAGTGTAGAAAAAATTGTGAGTCAAGAGTCTTATCAAAAGAATAAACAGGATTGTGGCGCACATTTTAAGACATTCGTGATTGATTAATTTGTTAATAGAAGGAACAAGCGGTAGAGGAAGACAAATATTAAAATATATAAAGAAGATAACTGAGGACGTAGGTTCTAATGAAGAGACGGAGATGTTAGCTCAAGATGGAAGAAACGGAGGATTGTATCAAACCACCCGAGAGACTGATGAAAGAAAGAAATATGTTTTGAAGAAACAATGACATTTGCCACATCTTCAAATAGAAGGCAAAGTAACCATCCGCTAACCTAAAATAATGTCTCAGTATTGGGCAGTCCGCGTTGTTGCCAAACGTACGAACAATAACTTTTTATAAAGCTGAAACTCATTGTGTAGAGCAATATTCCTACTAATGTTGAGAAACCGCTGGGCTGATTCAAATTTCTGTTCGAGAATATTTCTAGAAATATACGAATGCGATTTATAAAGTAATTGACAAAGTGAAGATGTCGGATAACTTCTTTCAGAGAAATACACAGGAAAAACTCAATTTGTTGACGTAGAGGAAGCTGTAGAGTCTCAATAAGCGCCAAAGAACATGATAAATTGTGAAAAGAGGGTTCCCACTCTGTACTCACAACAAACATGAAAAAAGAATTACAGCCTTCTCCAAGAACTGTTACGCAACTGGATTATCCAGTTAGTTCAATGTCTGACTGTCAGCATGTACCAAACAAGGGCACAGGGCAATCGTAATACCATCTCAGACCCAGCAAGGGTAACAGCGGCAATGATGATGAATTCCGAGGGGAGGTAGAAGGAAAGAGAGCGGAAGACGGAAAAAAGAACACGACTCTGCCCTTGGTCATCTCTGGAATGGAGACTGCGTGTCCCGACCATGAGGTCACTGCCGGGCCAATGAATTGAATTCTCCCCACCCGCGTGCGTCAGTCGGCTACACGTCACTCACTGTTCAGCACAGTGCCTCTGCGCAGAAGTCGCCGAGAGGGGAGTGTGGAATTTTTCGTGACGTCCGAGCGACGGATGACCCCGCTTCATTCATGACAGGACGGCACCGTATGAGACCCACTATCGTCGTACACTCTCACGTAGCTCCCGTCACGTAACAGGCAACGCACTGCTTTGTTGGACTTAAGTCGAGTTTCTTTTTACTCCACATGGTCTTCGCATCGATTCAAGCATAACTGAAATTTTAACTTATTAACAACATAATGACAGACTGACTCAGATTCTCGGAAAAAAAAAAGGTAACGAAAAACTGGAGAATTGCAACGATTGTGGTATTTTTTTAAATTATTTTTTTCAAGATATTTTTACAAAATACATGATACAAAATCAAAGAATCATGATACGAGATTCAAAGTTGCGGTCCTCTTCCAGATCGGTATTCTTGAATCTCCACCCATTACGAGGAACTGCAATATGTTGCCGTATGAGCTGACGTAACGGGGAGAAATGGTAGCATTTATAAACTCTCCATGAAGGAAATGTAATCAGTGTATCCTTTATCTTGTTGCTGACAGACGTATAGTACTGTATGGCCTACCAACCATGTTGCGGAGCTTTGTTTCCATGCGGGTTGGATATCTTATCCGGCCTAAGGATATCCTGTATTGAAATTCTGGGTATTATGGTTCCGTTGAGTTGTGCCAACTTTGATTTGAGCCATATCGAGATGCGTTGTGTTTCGCCGCACGAGAAATGATGTTGAAGGCAGGCTATCTGTGTTGCCGCAATTGTGGCATCTGTCAGTTGCCGAGAGATGTTTCCGGAATAGTTTCTCATTTGTCGGTATTAGCTCGTTAGTTGTTTTGTACCCAGGCCCGCCGCTAGCTGTTTGAGCACCCGCGTGCAATACCGATTATGCGATTATGCCGCCCGCTGATTTCCGGACCGGGTCAAAAAACTGTGAGACTGTCGGCCCTTCAAACATTATTTGCCTCCCCCATTGCGGCGACTGTCGATCACTTGTTTTGCCGCCCCCCTCGATGTGCCGCCCGCGTGCGGTGCACGCCTTGCACGCCCGCTTACGGCGGCCCTGTTTGTACCATATAGACATTACCTCAGATGCGAGAAGATTATTATTAAAAATAGTTCGCCACACTTGGGGCCAGTTAGTGTCCGGATATTTTAATTCAGTCTTGTTTCTTCCAACGTTTAATAGAGTCTCTTGTAAATACCCTTTGTTGTCTTGGTTAGGGGTGGATCAGAGCTCGTTTGGAAGTAACAGTTTTCTAGAAAAAATAGACTCTGAGTTGATGTAGATTCCGCCCTATGTTTCCTATGTATTCCGGGGCTTTCGTGCATTGCGCTTTGTAGTGACCTATGACGGAAGTTGTGAAACTGGAGTCGCTGTTATCTTTCAGCTTGTCTATTGTGTGTATCAGTAAAGCTTTGCAACTGGCCTTCACATTTATAACTTCCAGACCACCCTTTAGTTTTGGTTGGGTTAGAGTTTCGAATTTTACTTTGAATATGTCATTTTGGCGAACGAACCAGCATAAGGCTTTTTGCAGATCTTCCGCAGTGGGGTCAGGCGCTGGTAATACCTGGGCTAAATAGCTCATTTTGCCTAGAGTACAGGTCGTTATCATCCTTGATTTTTGCACCATGTTGAGGCTTCTGAAACTGTGCTCTCAGGAGTACTCTTACTTTATTTAAGGTGTTCCTCCAGTTGTTTGCGGACATTTTTTGCGGGTTTTCCACTAGTAATATTCCTAGGGATGTATGTTTCGTTACTTCGTGACCCATAAGATTTTTTTCCAGGCCTGTGAGTCCTTTACCAATGTGAAGTAGTGTGGACTTGTTAACGTTTACTCTAGTGTTTGTTGCTCGCTGGAAGAGTTTTATGGCGTTTTTGATTTTATTCATATCGTCCTGTGAGGTGATATAAAAACCCACGTCATCTGTGTATGCTCGGCAGCTTACTCGTTTTCCGTCGAAGAGTTAACTATTAATGGTTTTGTCTTTATGTCTTAGTAGAGGTTCTATTGAGATGATGAAAATATCTTTGACAGAGGGCATCCTTGTCTTACGTCTCGCGTTATTTTGAAGGATCTGGTCAATGTACCGTTTATTTGTACACACATTCTTCACAGGTTTGCCGCCGGATGATATTTTCAAATGGCAAGCTTTCGGCGGCTTGCACTGCCGCCATCATCGGGTCCATTGTACATAATAGAACAATGGACCCATGTTCTATTTTGAGGAACATTCCCGGCATTCGCCTGAGGCGACCTGGGAAAACCATGGTAAACCCAAATCAGGATGATCGGAGTGGTGTATCGAGAACCACTCCCGTTGGATTCTAAATTTTCTTCCTCGGTAAATCCTTCCTAGTCATTTCCCCAATCGCTCGTGGAAAAAATGAGCGTAAAAATGAATCGGTTCTGGCCCTGATTTCTCTTATCTTATTTTCTCCGTCATTCATTTATATGAATATTGCTGGTAGTAATATTTATTTGCTGTCATTCCGAAATAAGTTAGTCGTGAATTTTTCAGTTAGCTTCTGTTGAGAGCAACGCCTTCGGTGTTCCAGGTCTTCCTAAACTAACTCCATCATCGCATTTACGCTTTCCCTCCAGCTGTATATCGGACAGCTCTTCTTTTGACCTTCTCCAATGACTCCACCATCCCCTTTTGATGAGAACCCCATATAAGACAACAATATTCTAAGTGAGGACGCATTAGTGCTTTGTATGCAATCACGTGTGCAGTTTTCTAAATTATATGATTTGCTTTCCCAATTACCTTCTCGATATGTTCATTCCACGACAAATTATTACGAATTGTTACCCTTAGGTATGTCGCGGAATCTTCAGTTCTAAGGACAGTGCAATTAATTAAATATTCGGAGCTAAATGGTGTCGCCTTTTTACTTGCACGCATAACGTGGCATCTTTTTGGCGTTTAACTCCAGCTGCCAGTCTTTACACCACGCAATTATTTTTATAATATCGTCTTTTAACAAAGTGCAGTCATCCTGGGTTTTGATTTCACGGTAAATAATAGCATCATCGTCTCACGAATCATTAATGTATATGAAAAACAACAAAGGTCCTATCACGCTTCCCTGGGGTACCCCGTCCCCTCACTTCGGTAAGTTATGAACGCTCACCGCCCAGAACTACACACTGCGTTCTGCCCTTCAGAAAGTCTGCAACCCAGTCGCATATTTGTCTAGATATGCCATAACCACGAAGTTTCCTAATGGGAGGCACAGTGTCGAAAGCTTTTTTAAAATCTAAGTGAACCTGGGATTGCTCATCTATAATACGATTCAAGTCGTGAATTAAAAGAGCATGTTGTGTTTCGCAGTATCGGCCTTTTCTGAATCCATGTTGATTTGGGTTTAAAAGGTCACCTTCATCCAAAAACCGCATGACATTTGAACAGATGATATATTCTAAAATCCTGCAAAATATCGAGGTTAACGAGATCGGTCTATAATTTTGAGGATCATTAACATTTCCATTTTTAAACACTGGACTTACAATGGCCGTATTCCATTCAGCTGGTATGTTTCCTTGATCCAAAGAGGTGGTATATAATTTCATCAAAAAAAACGGCTCGATTTCTAGAGTAGAATATAGTAGGAATACCGTCTTGTCCGGGAGACTTATTTGTTTTTACATTCGACGTCAAGAATGAGATCTTTCATAATTTTTTTGGTACGCTTGTTAAATATCCTCTACGTTTTCTGTTGTGAAAGGTTTTTTAAATACCTTATTCAAAATTTCTGCTTTATCTATGCTAGTGTCTAGTAATTCCCCATTTTCCTTAATCAGCGACGTCATAACCTTGTTACTTTGATATACGACCAGAACTTTTTTGGATTAGTAATCAGATCTTCGGATAAATTACTGACTTGAAATTCTTAAAATCACCACGCATTTTCTTACGCACTTCCGCTTGTGACTTGGTTAATTTAACGCGGTAAGACGAGTCCTGCGATTTTTCTACCTTGTCATGTAAACGCCTTTGTTCCCTGAGCAAATGTTTCACTTCTCGACTGGACCACGGAAAGTTCTAACTAACATTAGTAAACTTCTTAGGAACTAATTGATTTAAATCGGACCAAAGTTTCTCGACATTTTTATTTATCGTTTATGTTTTAAATTATTTTTTGCCAAGGGATCAACCATAATCGCTTCGTTCCCCTTATCGAAGCAATATACGAGTTTGTCATTATCATGTTTCAAGGTCAGACTAGATTTTAAAGTTACCACAACCACCTTGTGATCACTTACACGGTCTTATGTATAAACTGTATCTGCAATATCCGGATTGCTTATAAGAAAAAGATCCAAAATTGACGAGGAATCTTTGTCGTACCGCATTGCCTCTTCGACCATCAGTGAAGGTATGGTGAAAATCTTCACATGGCGCTCTGAAACAGCACTTTTACAGAATGTTTTTACAGAAATGGCACTAATTAGCAGTTTTAAAGATTTGTAAATAAACACAACCAGGCTTTCCAACCCAAAATAACATTAAAAACAACATTTGTTCGTAGACGTCATTTGATTTATAAAAATCTATTGATCCACAACTACGGAATATGACCTACAACCAGTTTTGTGGAGGAATTAAATAAGAAGAGTGGCTGGTAAGTATTTGAAATCCAAATTGATGCCTCAGAGGCTGTACAGAGACATATAAATCTCCAAGGTTTACCGATAGAAGACAGAGCATCATATATCTATAAGCCTTAATTCTGCCTGAATTTCGGCGTAAACGGTCCTCAACCGATCGGGGGCGGGGAAATAGTTCGTTGGCAAGTTGTTACTTCCGTTGAATACCTCGCAACTTTTTCTCTTTTAACGATACAAGGTAATGTCCATCCTGCGGCACAGCTAGAAATCATTAACAGTTCCTTAAACAGAAAAATATATGGTTGGATAGGTCTGTCAAAATAGTCCAAGTCACCGTGCAAAGGCAGATGTTTTTTATCTTAATTGACGAGTTAGATCTACATGAGTAAGTATTTTTTTCAGAAGGGAGGGTCAGAGAGTTTCAATGCGCTGATGGTATCCGAATTTTTGCACATGCTGATATTAAGTGATTCAAAGAGATTAGCACAGGATACAAGAAGCCAGCTGGTGCTAAGTACTTATGGTAATTCAGGTATCCGTCCGCCTTTCAGAATCTCAGGCTATCATAGAAGTTAGCACCTGCCTTTGAGAGCGGCAGGTAGGACACCTTTGTGACTACTCCAGGTAGCTCCCAGCTGTGGTCGACACCCTGCCAGACCATTGTCCGCTCTAGACGGCTGACAGACTTCGACCTACTGACCCCACCGAAAGAAAGGCTGGGAACACAGTGGCTTTCAGACTAAGGACAAATCGGGATGCTGGTAGTGTCAGAGGGAGATATATCGATTTGTAAATCGAGTGAAGCAGAACAAATTAACGAGATATCCTCTAGACCTTAATAAATGCTGTACATTTTCTTCATGTTGTGCTCAAGATCTTGAAGTGCGAATTTAGAGTAAGACTGTTCCGATTTATTCAGGTGTTAAAGCTTTTTATTTCAGAAAATCTTTAAATCTGAATGTAAAATAGCTTAGTATCACATAGTTATTACGTATTCCTGGCATCTCTTGGTTCCATAACGCTTACAAAATTCTTCTTTTCTTTCCCCTTCAACAAGGGCGATATGAAATTTATATTCAAGGTAAGTCAATATATGTTCTAAAATAAAATAACCACTTCAGTGTTGATAATGGGTCAAATTTTTCTCAGCTTATTACAGGTAACAGTTGTAAGTTCGATCACTTGCTATGAAACACCTATGACATACCATGCAAAAATAAAACTTTTTAGGCACCGGTTTTTTTGAAAATTTGTGTGGGAAGATAGCTTCCCGCGGACCACGAGATGACAATACCATATTTTTTGGAAAATTTGTTCTTACAAAAATTTATACTGGAAAAAATATTAAAAAATGTATATGATTGGTAGATGTACATTTATTCACAAAACATTAACAAAAGTTTCACTACGAGGTGTTATGGATCAGTCTGAAACATGGATCAACACAAAAAGTGACATTGCAATTTATTCTTGTTCTTTTTTTTTTTCTTTTCTTGTACTGCATAAACGACAACGCCTATACCTCACAATTTTCTTTGGCAGTCTTATTTCACTAGGAACACTAATACTGCGCTTTTTTTTTTTTTTTTTTTTTTTTTTTTTTTTTTTTTTTTTTTTTTTTTTTTTTTTTTTTTTTGGTGGACGGCCATGTCGTTTCCTTGATGAAAATCCTGACAGTAATTCTCTTGCAAACTGTAAACGGAATGTTAGTTGCTCTCCATTTCCTGTGACTGCTGCGTGTATTACAAACGAATTCACAATGGCAGCATCAACTAAGAAATAAAACATTCTGTGCCACCATTTTAGAGATCGCCGTCCGAGTTCATACAGTTCTCGCTTCTGATCGAAGAGATCCACGCCACCCATAATGCTATTGTACAGACTTATGGCACTTGGACAAGCTATGCTAGACATTGAACCATCTCTTCCTTTTCTGGAAACGAATGTTACATCTTTAGGAGATGTCGCTGTAGAAAGAACTGTTACCGTTCTTGTGTCTTGCCACTTTATCGCAACAACTGAGTCTTTCATCTGCGCCTTAAAATCGCCTCGTAAAAGTTTGTGGTTTTTCTTCATCATTTCTGGAAGACCTACTCTGTAGACTCTGACAGTACCTACAGAATATATTCCATTATCCAGAAGTGTTTTCATAAGAGAGTACGAAGTGAAATAGTTGTCAAATGCAACAATACTTTTACTATTTTTCAAAGGTGAACACAATTCAAGTACAACCCTTTCACCAAGTAGTCCAGTAACGGGGTCGTAAAAAGGGGGTCTCACAAACATCACATCACGTAGAAGATTTTTTTTTCTTATCTTGTATATATTGGTGAGAGTATGCAGAAACCAAGTTTTCGACCTCCAACACCCTCGGCACAATTTTCTGTGGCCAAAAAACATCAAAATTTGGGTACTTTTTTCAGTTTTTCGTCTATAACTCCTTCCTGATAAGTCCTATCAAGAAATATTCTATTTTCAATTTGAAAGAGGACAAAATTTCCTACTACTTTCGTATTACAAACTTTTTTCTAAACTCAAAATTAAGCGAGCTACAGTTCTTCGAAAATCAGCCAAATTTCACACTTTTCCTAAAAGTTGGTTTTTTACCTAATTTGCAGCTCAAAATGACCTGAAACCCTTGTATATATAACCGATATATATGTATTTCTGTATGACATAGTATATATATGTACTATACTTTGATTATTGATGGTCCATTCAATAATCATATAGGATTGTTGGCCGGGAGATCCCGAAGGATTGTTCGGCCGCCAGGTTACAGTGTTATGGATAGGCCGCGCAGTACGCTTCTTGTGGCTATCTAACCTGACCAAGTACTAGTACCGCATATAGGGAACCTACAGATTAAGGTGGAATCCAAACCATAGAATCGTTCTGGCTTACTTCATATTACACAGTAAGCTGTGGCAGAGGTAAAGGTCGGGTTAATGGCCTTTGAAAATTACTGCTGAGAACGGTATTTCGATCTTCAGTCAGATACCTTAACCACTGAGCTACCATTTCGTTCTATTACCTGATGGTATTTGTACCAGTTTGAAAAACGGATTTGCAAAACTGAAAACATAATGTTATGGCACAAAGTTTATTTATGCCGTCAAAATTAAGTCATAATAAGTCAAAAATTAGTCGTAAATCCATTTCTTTTCCGTTTTAATGGATTGAAACAATGTGTTCCATTTGAATTTGTTCCGTACAACAATGGAAAAAAAAATTGTCGCTATATGAAGCATTTAAATCTCTTCAAGATACAACACCCAACACAAATTTTTTTTTCTATGCACGGATGATTCCTCCTGCTTAAGGTTATGTGGCATAGTAGTAAATTCCTTGGCTGCTTCTGTGGAAAATATGAAGCCTATTTGACAACGAACTATAGATACAACATCACAGTTATATTTGACGGATACCGATGTTATGCTGCGCAGAGAGGAATAAAGTCATCTGAAATGATTTGTAGTTTGAAAACATCAGATACTTCAGCAGGCATCATTTTCAGTGAGGAAACAAGTGCTACAGTGACGCAGCAAATGAGAGCAGCAAGAACTGTGTAATGTTGATACTAATGCAAAAACTGAAAAAGGAGGCATCCAATATCAACAGGCAAAACAAGATGCTGCTGGATTGATCGTTGACGCAGCAATTTCCCAAGCAGCAAAATTCGACAGTGTGATGATTCTAAGTGAGTATATTGGCTTTCTCATTTTGCTAATGGGGTTTGGTACCACGAGTTTGAACCCACACACATCCTCTTCATCCAGGCATTTGCTGGATGTGATACAATATCAGCATATTTCGGCTATAGGAAAGAAAACTTCTACTGCATGATTCCATACCAACCATATCTGAAAGTAACATGCATGCTAACTTCTCAGAACTCTAGCCTCCAGAGAACATTTGGAGAACACGCAGGGGAACAGATCATCTTGGAACGTTACGGAAAAATTGCTTGTGGAACATTGGAAGGCTCAGATATGAAATGATTAAGAAATCTGCCCAAAAAATGCTTTCAGACTAGCACGGTTGCCACCAAAATCAGATGCGGCAACGTTTCACTCAATATGCACGTACCACCAAGTAAAGGTTGGTTGGGTCGAGAAACGTACCCATTGCCGTGAGGATGAAGGAAAGGCTCATCCAGTCTTATTACAGTTACAATAATAAATGCATTCAGGAGGACGTCGGTTCGAATTCCCGTGCAAGCATCCAGTTTTGGGTTTTCCATGGTTTCCCCAAATCACTCCAGCCGAATGCCGGGATGATTCCTTCAAAAGGCCAAGGCCGAAATCCTTCACGTTCCTTGTCCCCAGTCCCATCGTGCCACTAATGAACTCGACGTCGACGAGGCGTAAAGTGATAAAAAAAACAATAATAAAAGACGATGCACTTGAGTTTACTTCGAAGGTTGTATCATATTCCTTCCAGAAACCTTGTTCTCCTCCATGCAGCTGTCGCTAATCAGGACTGCATTGTTCAGCTGCTTGCAAAAATTGCTCTCGCCTGCCTCGTGAAAGCGTTCCTGGAATGTAGTAGATGAAGGAGAGGAAGATTTCTTCGACCTCGAGGCAGCTGTTCCTGATGCAATGAATGAAAGAGACAATTCATTGATAAGCCGGGACAATCCAAACGGAAAAGAAATTTATTTATGACAATTTTTTTTAACTTATTTCGAAATTATTATGACTTTATAACTTTGCGTCATAACATTATGCATTGTTGTTCGCTCTATTATCTTCAGTAATAGAGCGATCTGGTAGCTCAAGGCGTCTGACTGGAGATCGAAATCCCGGTCTCAGCAATGATTTTCAAAGGCCATTAACCCGACCTTTACCTCTGCCACAGCTTGCCGTGTAATATGAAATAAGCCAGAACGATTCTATGGTTTGGATTCCACCTTAAGCTGTAGGTTCCCTATATGCTGTACTAGTACTTAGTCAGGTTAGATAGCCACAAGAAGCGCACTGCGCGGCCTATCCATAACACTGTAACCTGGCGGCCGAACAATCCTTCGGGATCTCCCGGCCAACAATGCTATATGATTATTGAATGGACCATCAGTAATCAAAGTATAGTACATATATATACTATGTCATACAGAAATACATATATATCGGTTATATATACAAGGGTTTCAGGTCATTTTGAACTGCAAAGTAGGTAAAACCCCAACTTTTAGGAAAAGTGTGAAATTTGACTGATTTTCAAAGAACTGTAGCTCACTTAATTTTGAATTTAGAAAAAAGTTTGTAATACAAAAGTTGTAGGAAATTTTGTCCTCTTTCAAATTGAAAATAGAATATTTCTTGATAGGACTTATCAGGAAGGAGTTATAGACGAAAAACTGAAAAAAGTACCCAAATTTTGATGTTTTTTGGCCACAGAAAATTGTGCCGAGGGTGTTGGAGGTCGAAAACTTGGTTTCTGCATACTCTCACCAATATATACAAGATAAGAAAAAAAATCTTCTACGTGATGTGATGCAATTGAGAACTACCCCGTTACTGGACTAAAGAGGAATGTTGGCATTATTGCCTTCCCCCTTTCGACAATAGATCTGGAACTTCAGTAGATAGCCTGTCTTCGCATCAGTCAGGTACCAGACCTTATATTCCCTTTTTATAGGCTTCATGGGCATATATTGTTTTATGCTTGATCTTCCCTTGAAAGGTATCATAGCTTCGTCAACAGATAATCTGCCTGAATGATTATATGCCTCTAAGAAATTGGTATTTATGGCATCAGTTAGTGGTCTTACTATATATAATTTATCATATACAGGAGCACCCTTCACCCCTGCTTTCGAATTATTGTTGAGATGAATATTTTATATATATATATAAAAAGAATCTTTTTAGAGTCATAAGTTTCGACACTGATTCAACATGCAAAAGAGTATCTGAACTCCAATAATTTAACAAATGTGACAATTTATGGATGCCCATAATGATGAGTAACCACCCATGAAAGGGTTATAATGAAACAACTTAGGGACTATCATCCTGTGATGGGATAAATCAGAGAGAATCTTTACATAAGTAAAAGAAATTTAAAAAATGGAAACTACAAAATTTAAAACAGATCCTCAGAAAATTTTGAAGGTACACAGAAAGTAAAAGAATCACAAATGGGCTGGTATAGATTATATTACTGCAGATGTAATAAAGATTGTGGGATAAGATATTGTACCTTACCTACAAATTTTATTTAAAATGAGTCTAAAGTCTAAAGTCTGGAAAAGTGCGATAGTAGTACCGATTCATAAAGGATGAGTGACAAATAGGGTTGAAAATTACAGGCAGATTAGTTTGACAGCAGTGATAGTCAAAATAATTGATAAATTAATATGCAACTGCATCAGAAATGTCTGTGAGGAAAGAAATTGGTTTGCTTGACGGCAACATGACTTTAGCAAGGAATTTCATGCGAATCTCAGATGTTAGACTGTATGCAAGTTATATCAGATGAATTGGAGAAGGGGGGGGGGGGCACGTTGATACTGTAGCATTCGATATTTCTAAATCATATGACAGAGGGAACCATAAAATGGTTTTAAATAAGTTGAAAAGTATTGGAATGGATGAAAAAGTGAATTCTTAAAAGACAGAAAGCAAGGCGTTGGAGAAGGAAAGAGGTGGAGGGGAATATGGGAGTGCCACAGGGTAGTGTATTGGGACCATTTCTGTTCATTATTCTAATGAGTGATTCTGTTGATGGTTTACATACAGATTGTTTGCAGATCATATAATCTGCTACATAATTTCCTAAGCTCACTCACCTCGATAGCTATTGGCTGGAGAACGGTGCTACGTGTCAGCCTTCGCTCGCAAATTAACAGCGACCAGAGGTTTTAAGAAATTCGTGGTTATGTCCACAATTTAATAGCTAAGCAACTGCTACCAAATTAAGTGCCATAATACATTAATTAAGTTTGATTTTCGTAGAATTTCACAGTTAAAAAAAAATATCGACAAACGTGGAATTGCTTTTCAGTAGCATGTTGCTATTGAAAGCAACATAAAAAACCTTTAAAAACTTAAATTACTCATGGTAGCTGCTGTAACCACGAATACCAAATGTCGTTCCGGTCTAGGCTAAATTTCAATTTAATTAAAACTTTCGTTAATGATGTTGCTTGACCAAAGTTTACACGTTTCGAATTATTTGCTCTAACGCATTTTACTAACCACCTTCGTTAATGTTCTTTGTTCATGTTCGCAGTACGTGAAAAGAAGAGCCCCTAGATTCGTTTGTGAAAATTATCGCAGGATCCAGTCTGCAACTTACATGATAAAGGAGATTGGGAGTCATTGGAAGGCAGGAGGACGGATAAGAGAGTTCTGAAAGTGTATAAGGCAATATTGTTGATGGCACTTGAAAGAATATTTGTCGAAAAATTAGAAATAGTGGCTGGAAAGGAAAAGATGACCATAACACAAAGCTGGCACTATATTTCGTGCATAAGGGAGTGGGAAAATTTTCGTTTGTGGGTAAGTGTGCCAGGGATTGAAACAAATTACCAAGTGATGAATAATTTACTTAAAACGCTGAAGGAATTTAAAATAACATTCATAAATCGCAAAGGTAGATGCGGGAGGAATTTAACATTCAAAGTAAATAAGGTAGTTAAAAAAGTAATAAATAGGGAGTAATTAGATGACCAGTGGAATTGCCACCGGCGCTAGTGCTCCATCGCAATTAAAATTTAAGAAAGGTATAATTACTTTATTTATTAAATATACTAGTATACGTAATGAATCATTCAATAGACAATTAATAATTATGCATTGGTCATGGCTTTAGGTTAAATTAAAATTCACGCACGACTGTGTTCAGCTAAGTTCGTTAAGCAGAGACTCATATTAAGCTAATTTTTTCGCTCAAGTCGTTGTTTTGGGCAAGAGTGAAGAGTCAGAGTTAAGATTATAAGTGCAAAAACTGTTGTTTTTTTTAAATTAGACGATGTCTTTACGGTATTGCCGGCTCTTGAAGTGGTCACCAGCACCCAGCACTGTATTATGCTCTCAAACGCTACAACGTCTTAAAATTTCTATGCCCACAAATTACTTCTGTTTGTAAGATAACTAAGTCCTCAAGCGACTGTAAAACCTCAAAGATTTAATACTGGTCGCTTGTTACAAAGCTACCAGTTGGAATTCATATGATCTCGTTAAGGTCTGGAATGCAAGTCCCCGATTCGGCGCTCCTTTTCACCATCGACAGCCGACGTCCCTCTGGTCTTGCCTCTCCTGTCGTCGCATCCGTCAATCAAAACTTTATTCAGTTTGGCAGGGTTCCGGATAGGCTACACATGAAAACAAATGGCATAAATAAATAGTAACTTATATTAAACATTTTTACCATTGACTAAACCCATTTTCTCCTTCAAGTTATTCCCAGCACCACTAGTTCCTGCCTCACCGCAATAAGTAGAGTAATACTTCGGTTTTTTCCGTGTCAAGTATTTGCTTCTGTGCCACACTGGTTTTCTTTCTCTCGTCTGTTTAGTGCGCGTCTCGATCCCGATCTTGCGTATCTAATAACCTCTACACATGTCCAATAAAATAATATTTAATTCTCTATACACGGCAGTGTGGCTTAGTGTTAAGGAGCCGGGAAGGTAAAGAAAAACCATATTCGTGTCGTGGTTCCCGCTCTCCGGCCAACCTCACGATTATATAGGCGAATGCTGGGACGGCCCCAAATCTCCGCCTCATTAACTACACGATTCTCATACAAAAATTTACTCGCCATACAGAACGCAAAAAGTTACACGTTTCACAGACATATGGCAACACAAACGTTTCTCCTATAGCTTAAGTACGCCCAGCCGAATAAAACTTCAGGCACGACAACAGTCCTTCCCCCTCCCCATCCACCCCCTCACCTCACAATTCACACTGGCCATTTATGTGCTACACGGGACCAGTGGCATTTGGTGCTAAGACGGCCGGTTAGAGCGGATAAAATACTTCATTCTCTATTATGTACTAACTTACTACAAAAACAAATAACATAATGCCGAATTTGGGTAGGCGTAAACCTCACACATCTTCAGGGCCTAAATTTATTCAGTATACTTATTTTTTAATAATTAGTATTGATGTAATGATTCTAGTATACAGGATAATATATAACAGTGTGATAGTGATCAAGCATCCAGGAATAACTTACATAAGAAAGATTTAAAAATTTAATTATACTCTGCTCGTATATTTGAAGTGACTAGGATGGTATCCGTGACTATTTCCGTGAAAAAACGAGAATCTCTTGACCTGTTGTGTGCATTTACAACTAATTTAAAAAAATCTGCGAATCCCAAAAGTATGGTAAAAATTATTTTATTGTTACAAAAATCCATATTTGGTACTCTGATTATTTATATTGACGTGATTAAATCATGGCTTTTGTTGTACCTAGTCCTTGAGTTAATTCTTTTTCAGAAATCAACTCTTCTCTTATTCCAAATTATTGGAATATATTACTAATTTTATAATAGAGAAGAATGACCATTACAGGAGAGCAAGAGGGAGTTATATTAAAATAAATAGTAACGTACCAGAGATCCAGAGGACCTACAATTAGATGTGGTTTTGTTTCATCCCAACGAACTCATTAAACAAAAATATTAATAACGAATTCGGAGTAATTTGACTAATGTTGTAGAAATTTTGATATAACTACAAAGATTTCGTTGAACCAGGATACTTTGGAACTTCCATTACTATATCTTCATTCCCATCCTTAGTGATCAGATTCACTAGGTCGTTGAGTGTGTGATGATAACATTCGTCACCACATTTTTTGCTGTCGTACAGATGTTAAAAGCAAAGTTTTGCGTTAGTGAATGTGAATTATTTCAGTGATCGTATTCCCGAACAGCAGAACGACTTGTCTCCTGGTATCCTGCGTACCGAGGGTGGTCAATTAACAGCCGTGGACCAGGTGAATAACTTGTGGTCAAGGAAGGCGCACGCACCAAGTAGGGGGCGTGACAGGTTTACGAGAGCGAATGCGGTGTTGCATACAGAACGCCGGATAAGATTTTTGAACGAAAATCTGACAAGGACGCAAGAAATTACTACGTGCTTAACTTTTAGATTCTATTTTATTCATATGACGAGAGAGAGGGAATGTCGCCTACAGGTGGAGGCGACACGGGAACGACAAGAGAAGCGGACATTTTGGTGCAAGATTCCAAGAAAGGAAGGGTTACAAGAAAACGGTGAAGGTTGCCGCTGTTATAGATTTTTCTGTGTGGTGCAACGAGTACAAAATGTTCAGTATGCATCAGCGATCATAGCGCACACTATCTACAGCTGCACAGCGATGACAGTTAATAGAAATGTTCCATCAAGCATACATTCGCTGCCAAAGTGATTAATCTTAGTGCCTCACTGTGAGCAACGAAAATTGCATACTTTGAGCATCCCCAGTTAAAATTCAATTCTTCGGTGAGCTAGCTATAGAACAATGTTTTAATGAGAAAGGATTCATTTCAATGAAACAACATTTTTTTGAATGAATGCTTATGAAATCATAGCGCTTCTCGTACATAACTACGTGATCAAATGTATTTAATCATACCTGTAAATTAGTATGTCAATTTTTCACGGTACAATATTCAATTAAATTTGTTTTAATACTGCTATAAAAATTGAATAGTTTTAAATAAATTCATTCATTCTCGTGTTCAAGTGTAGGGCAGAATTCTGTTTCTCTAATTTTCATATTTTGGAATGGCACCCTCAAATCAATTTCAGATAGTTAAAAATAAGTAAAACTCAAAGTTATTCTCATATCGAGGAGCTAACTTGAAATCGAGCTTGGCATGTTTAAGTTATTAACTAGTCGTGATTAATGAAGCAGGATGTACTCCATCAATGACAGATTTCTCTACGAAGAGTAATTGCCGAGCGTTACTTTCTTCGAAGAGTTTTACTGTGTGTTGATCCACCAATGTAATTCTATAGGAAGCAGCAGAGAACTGGGAGTACGAAGCCAGCTATAACTTTGAGCAGCTGGAGGAGTAGAAATCTGGACAGATGTTACAGCATTATGAAACATTACAATCCTCGAGCTTTTAACATTTTTAATTTAGAGTATAAATGAACAGCAGGCTCCTAGATACTACCTTGTTGTGCCTGGCTGTTTAATTTTGCTGGACCATCCCGCCTTTCATGCCCTGCTGGGAAATTGAATAATCACGCTGAAAGCTGCGAGAAAGTGAATTTGAGAGAAGTACGAAGTATCCAGGTGGTGGCAGATTAATTGCATCAGCGCGTCTGCCGTAATGAGATAACTGTAAAACAGAGATATTCACTTTTGCGGGCAGACTTTACGGTCGCTGTCAATCAGAGGTTTTACGTTCTTACTTCCGACTTATGCCATAGTAAAACGAGGGCTGGCGACAGCTGGAGACCACATCACCGAATGGAGTGGTCCTCCGCCAGCAACAAAAACTAACTGGATCCAGTAATATCCTGTGTAATATGGAGATAGAACAGATTTCTCCCTTTTTTATGCCGAAATATTCTTTAATAACTCGTCTAACATTAACAGAAATATGTCTCAGCAGAAGTTTATAGTGACCTTAAGTTCCAAGGCAATAAACAAACGGGGATTACCATTTAAGATTGTTATTGCCAGCCTTATACAAAATACGAACGTGTGGAAGGCTAATATCTATATAAAATAGAAGTAAACGTCTAAAATGTTTAATTCCGAAAAGAAACTGAACAAATAATTATAAGCTACTGCTTTTCATAATAATACTATAATAGAGGTTTCCAGATAACTAAGTTTTAAATAAAAACCTGATTGAAAATCTTTCAAAGTCATCTTTGTTATTTGACGGACTTTGCATGATATTGGTAGCAAAATCATTGACTAGATTAAAATTTAATTTTTGGGGAGGAATCTCTTAGGGGATAGTTTCAGTACATACATCATGACGTCAACATCCAGAAGCCTCATAGTAAAAGAAAGCAACACCTGTATTAGAATGAATCGAAACCATATCGACTGTAACACTGCTTATAAATGTCGCTGTTGGGATTGAAACTATCGTTGAAATGATCCAAAACTTCCATCTCTCGTTTAAAGAACATCACAGTCACCAGGTAACAGTCGAAAGCCTTTACTCAGAAATTGTGACTTACATCCTTCTGTAATTCTGTTTGAACTTGCTCTCATCTCAAACTTATTCGGAGGGTTCTTTGTTGATACCACGCCTACACCAAGACCAGGGGACACCGTTGGACGTCAGTTTCTGAATTATTTATCTAAGTATGTAAAAATATGTAGAAACAGTTGAGGAAATGGTTGCAGACATAGTGAATGAGGCCTCTAAGAAGATCCTCCTTACGTGAAAAGGAATAGGGTACGGAATCACTTAAGATAGGACATGTATGAAGAGTGGATTTAAGTTTCGAAGGCAATGAGGCTTAGATAGAAATTGGTAAAACAATTAGGATTAGAACGTGTAAGGAAAGAAATGACTCCAACCGTAAACTAACAAATCACTTCTTGCGAGAAGAAGTGGATAAGTTTTATTTTATAGGTAAGAAATCAATAGGCTTCAATAAATTACCGGAGGATATGCTGAACAATTTACCCCAAACACTGAATTACACTATATTAATTTAATTATGTATAGAGGTACATAAATTACCACAGAGTCTTTGGCTCCATCGCACTAAAATACATGTTAATAATACACAAGTGAGATCTTACTTGAAACTAACTCCGGTTTTTAAGCTGTATTCAACTTTAGAATTCTAGAAGCTATCTTTTTTTTTTTCAGAGAATCGGCAAGATGCAAACGGAATTCATGTAACGACATTTATTACGTTGACAACAGCAGGAAAAGTGAAGATTGAATGAGAGTGTTAATCAGCATCCTAATCTCCAAACAAGAGTTGCGACGAATAGTTAAAGAATTTGAATTCCTAATCTAGAAAACTTCAGAGCCTTCTCAGAGACAGTGTTAAGTGAAACTTACTGCCTGCTACTAGAAGTTAGGGATGACACATGAACTGCGGCCAGCCTTCTGAAATGATCGAATGATCGTTTGTTGATCTGTCCTACAATCGAAATTACGGATCAGCCGAATAATTGTTAAGGAAACAATATTTTCAACTCGAATCGTTAACCATCTCATGTCGTTCAATGCATAATGATATGAATAGTATGCAGAGTATACTATGGTGGGTGTGGCCAGTGGCTCAGTATTGGCATTTGAGCAGCTGCGTGCCGGCTGTCTGATGCAACAAGGAGCCGTCTTGCCGAACGTGTGCGTGCGTGCGTGCATGTTGCGTCAGGCGCTCTCGACAAGTAGAAAGGACCCACCACCGCGCCTCTGTTCCAGGGACGGCAGCTGGTCTGATGCAATTACTAAGTCATCTAAAGGCTTTCGTATCCGGACCAACCATCCGCGGTTTGCGGCGAATGTTGTGCAGATTAAGGCCACGCAGAGCTATGTTTATGATGAGAGCCATTCTCGGTAATCTGCTGAATTCACTTCCGCATCACTTTTTTTTTACTTATTGTTTTCCGCCTCGTCGACGGCTAAGGTCATTAGAGGCGGGATGGGACTGGGGACAAGGAACGGGAAGGAATTCGGCCATTGCCTTTTTGAAGGAAGCATCCCGGCATTCACCTGGAGTGATTTGGGGAAACCATGGAAAACCCAAATCTGGATGCCCGGACGGAGATTCGAACCCGCGTCCTCGCGAATGAGAGGCCAGAACGTTAACAGTTCACCACCACGCTCGGTGGCATCACTCCTTTGCAAATCCGGAATAAAACTAATGTAACGCTGTAGGTGCTGACAAAATGTAGAGGTTCAAATCGACCTACTTGTGTTACATTTGGGATTAGTTTCTTTTATTTGATACGAAATGTAAATGATAAAAAGAAAACATCTTCACCAAGTCTGCAAGAATGTTTCGCTTTTTAATTCACATGTATCCAACATTTCATATTGATTCAATAGCATGTCCTTACCAATTCTATAAGCATATCTGTAAGGCCATGGGTGACTGACACAGGCATGGGTAACAGCGCTATGATAAAAATTATAAAAAAAATTGTTCTGTGAACTATATCAGGACGAAACCTAAGTTTCTTGTTCCCTCGTCATTTAATTTCCATTCTTTATTACAGGTTATGAAAACAATCATACAAAGTGTTTAGTTTTTAGTCTCAACACGGAACTACAGGAAGTCTAAAAAATGTTTTAAGACAAAATTTCCTAGTCTGTTGAAGATGTAGTTGAAGAGAAGGACGAATTGACTAGTAACTTACTATGACTAACTTCAATTATGTATCCAGTAATTCTACAATCCTAGGCAGGGCCGGCGATAGGAATTTTTAGCTCTACAAACTGGCCATTGTCTTCATGGCCTGAGGGCCCCCATTAGCCGGCGGGCTCGGGTACTTTTGACCTGCTCACCCCCCCCACCCTAACGCCGGCCCTGATCCTAGGTGCTAGATTACGTGAAAAAGTACGAGTATACGATACTGAACGCTCCTCCTGATTTAGCCAGGAAACAACTGCATACTTTGTCATGTAGGTAAAAATTTCCGAGTCAGTTACAGGTTGAGTCATCCCTACCTTCGTTCAATCGCTGAACGTTGAAGAGAATCTTGTATTACGCCATGTACTCCCTTTTTTTAACATAGCTTTCTCAGAGCGTAAAAATATGACGTATTTCTTTCCACCATTTATTCCACTTTCTTGCGTTCAACTGGCAGAAATGTAAGGAGTAAATAACTTAAAATGGAAGAGAAATAAACCAAATAAGTCATGAAGGAACATACACTAATGATTGGGAAGAATCCATCACCAACAATATACTAGTTAGATACAGGACAGAAGGGTCTATCAAGCAAATGGTAGTGTAGTAAAGGACCCACATTTTGAGTATCAAATACAGGAGTTGGGGTGCAAGGGTTTGGAAGAGACTATAATAACCTTTTCCAACCAAATGTCAACCTCTCCTTCACGTGGTGCACCCTATTTGCACGGACGAGGCTCTGGCGACTGAAAGATTCCTGGTATAAGGAGTCACCCCCTGTTTGCCAACGGCCTCCGAAAGGAGGGCGAAAGAGCGGAGAGTGGTCCAGGGCACCCTCTTGCTCTTGGGGTGGAAACGACCCCTAAAGGCGGATGAATCAGAAATGATCAACGGCATATGGATGCAGAAATCAATGGGAAACCATTGCATTAAAGACATTAAGGGTATCCCGAGGACATGTAATCCTCTCAAATAACATATATCATGATGGCTTCTTCCTGGGTAAAATATTCCGGAGGTAAAATAGTCGACCAATCGGATCTCCGGGTGGGAACTGCTCAGGGAGGAGTCATCAGAATAGACAGAAACATTCTACGAGTCGGAGCGTGGAATGTTAGAAGTCTGAATAGGGCTAGAAAATCTAAAAAGGGAGATGGAACACCTTGAATTAGATGTTGTTGGAATTAGCGTGATTAAATGGAAGGACGCACAGGATTTCTGGTCTGGGGAACACAGGATAATTAGTACACAAGCTGTCAAAGGAGTCACTGGTGTAGGATTTGTAATGAATAAGAGGGTAGGGAATCGGGTGAGTTATTATGAACAACTCAGTGACAGAATTATTTTGATGAGGTTAGAAACTAAGCCCGCCGCAACCACGTTAGTTCAAGTGTATATGCCAACGTCACAGGAAGATGACGAAGAAATAGAAAAAATATACGCTGAAATTGAAGAATTAATCCAATATGGGAAGGGGGAGGAAAATCTAATAATCATGGGTGATTGGAATGCGATAGTGGGAGGAGGAAAAGAGGGGAATACTGTAGGAAGTTTTTGTCTCGGAGAAAGAAATGAGCGAGGAAGTAGGTTGTTAGAATTTTGTGAAAGATATAAGCTAGTAGGGGCAACCACCCTGTTTAAGAACCATGCAAGAAGATATACACCTGGAAACGTTCTGGGGATACAGGCAGATACCAGCTAGATTATATCATGGTCAAACAGAGATTCAGGAATCAAGTTCTAGACTGTAAAGCGTACCCAGGAGCAGACATAGACTCGGACCATAATTTGATAGTAATGGAATGCAGGCTGAAATTCAAGCGAATAAGGAAGCAGCATAAGCAGAACAGACTGGAAGTGAATAAACTGAAACAACCTAGTAAGAGAGAAAAATTGGCAGAAATGGTAGATTTAGGTCTAAGAAATAAATCTGAAAGGAGCTCAACCGAGGACGAATTGAGTGCATTAAAGACCGAAATAATGAAAGGTGGTAAAGAAACATTAGGTACTTGGGAACAAGCTGCTAGAAAACCATGGATCACAGAAGAAATTCTGGAACTGATTGATCAGAGGAGAAGGTACAAAAATACTCAGGATGAAGCAGGAAGAGAGCAGTACAGGACACTTAGAATTCAAATAAACAGGAAATGCAAAAAAGCAAAAGAAAAATGGCTAGAAGAAAAGTGTGAAGAAGTGGATATGGTCATAGGTAAAGTAGATGTTGCATATAGGAAGATCAAACAGAATTTTGGAGAAATGAAGAAAAGAGGTGTGAACGTTAAAGCCACCGATGGGAAATCTCTTTTAAGCACAGACAATAGAGCTAACCGATGGAAGGAATACATTGAGAAATTGTATGATGGGGATGACTTGAACAAAAGCGTAATATAAAAGGAAAGCGATGTCAACATCGAAGACTTGGGAGATCCTGTTTTGAGGGCAGAATTTAATAAAGCTCTGAATGACTTGAAAGCAAATAAGGCAGTTGGAATTGATGAGATCCCTGCAGAACTTCTTAAATCCCCAGGAGAAGAAGGAACCAAAAGATTATTCAAGCTGATATCAAAAAGTTATGAAACAGGAGAAATTCCAACTGATTTTAATAAAAAATATCATCTTCACAATTCAGAAGAAAGCACAAGCCGACAAATGTGAGAATTATCGCACCATTAGTCTAACATCACATGCTTCAAAATTACTGACCAGAATAATATACATAAGAATGGAAAGGGTAGTAGAAGAGATAGTAGGTGAAGATCAGTTTGGGTTTAGGAAAAATCACGGTACAAGGGAAACATTTTTGTCTTGAAGATTAATACTTGAAGGGCGGATCAAGAAAAATAAAGATACTTTTATGGCATTTGTTGATTTATAAAAAGCTTTTGATAATGTTAGGTGGGACAAGATGTTCAAAATTTTAAAGAAGTCAGGCCTAAAGTATCGACATAGAAGAATACTCTATAAACTATATAAGAATCAAGTGGCTGTAATAAAGTAGAGAATCGCGAGAGACAAGCATCAGTTAAAATGGTGTGACACAAGGTTGTAGTCTATCCCCGTTAATATTCAACTTGTATGTAGAGGAAGCAATAAAGAAAGTAAAAGTATGCTACGATTTGCTGATGACATTGTCTTGTTAGCAGAAAGGGCTGAGGATATTGAGAAATTACAGAATGGCATAAACAATATACTGAAGGAAGATTTTGATCTGAATATAAATCAAAGCAAGACTAAAGTGATGAAATGTAGCAGAAATCATACAAATACTAGCAGATTAAATATAAAAATAGGATCGAATGCAATTGGAGAAGTAAGTGAATTCTGTTATTTGGGAAGCAAAATTACAACCGATGGCCGAAGCAGGAATGATGTTAAAAGCAGAATAGCTCTAGCAAAAAGAGCCTTCATGAAAAAGAGAAATCTTTTAGTTTCAAACATTAATGTAGGAATTAGAAAGAACTTTTTAAAACTCTATGTGTTGAGCGCAGCACTTTATGGTAGCGAAACATGGACTTTAGAAACACCAGAAAGGAAAAAATTCAAGCATTTGAAATGTGGTGCTACAGAAGAATGCTGAAAATTAAATGGACAGACAAAGTACGAATGGAACGAGTTTTGGAAATGATGGGTGAGGAAAGAATTTTGTGGAAGAAGCTTACAGAAAGAAGAGACAGGCTGTTAGGTTATATTTTCAGACATGCTGGATTGGCTAATTTGCTGGTGGAGGGAACAGTTGAAGGTAAGAACTGTAGAGGAGGACAAAGATTATAAATATGAAGCAGATAATTGAGGAAGTGGATTGTAAGGGATATGTAGAGCTGAAGAGGTTAGCACAGGATATGAAAGGATGAAGGATTGCATCAAACCAGTCGAAAGACTGATGACAGCAAAAAAAAAAAAAAAAAAATACAGCAGTAGGAGAAGGTGCAAAGAAGGGCTGCTACATTTGATTCTGGAAATTATCGCAGAATGCAATCAGTAACAGATATGATAAAAGAGCTGGAATGGGACTCTATGGAAGACGGGAGTGTAGAAGGCGTGTATATTGCTGATGAGGCATGGAAAGTTATTGATGTAAGAATTGAAAGTAATGTATGGAAGGGAAAAGATGACAATGACCACAAGCTGGCAATCGATTTCAGGCACAAGGGTGTAGGAAGATTCTCTTTTTTATGTAAGAGTGTCAGGGATTGGAATAAGTTACCAAGAGAAATGATGAATAATTTACCAAAAACGTTGAAAGAATTTAAAGTTGTAAAGGGTAAATGTAGGTGGATGCAGAAAAGGGGGATGATGATTGTTTAGGGAAATTGCTACCGGAGCATGCGCTCCATTCCAATTTAATTTAATTTATTTTTTTAAAAATGTTTACAGCTGCACAAAATAATTGCTTTCAATACCAGTACATAGTGTCTCTAAAATTCGATACCAGGGCTAGCTACAAGGACAAATTTCGAATTATTTCCTCTCCATGTAACTGTATATTTTCCGCTTGGTTTTTATAAATGTGTATTGCTCGTTTACGGTTGAACCTCGAAGTCAAAGGGCAGGAGTAGGCTTTGTTATGTAGACTGTGGTACTGGTAAGGAACCCAACGTTCTAGCGCAGGCGACAACCCGCGCAACACGTACCACTGTACCAGCGGCATCCAGCGCAGTCCGGAGGCCACTATGTCTCGCTCGAAAAGCCCGCAAATCTAGTTTATACGCATGTCGGGCAGTTTAACAAAAAATTGGTATTTTCACTCAGTTCAGTTCTTATCGTTATAGTTATAGGCAAGGCAATACAGTTCTGACGGATGTCACCCCTTTCTTTCTCCGTGAAATTATTTGCACCTTTTTTATATGTGAACTGGCTCGATCCTATCTCTGACTCCAAAGAAAACCGGGTCGACTCCTGGTGTGGAAAGATTCCTAGACATTTAATTCAGTTTTGACTATAAAATTCAGTATTTAATCGTGATTTCTGATAACTAGGGTTCGGATCTTCAAGACAAAAAAATAAAATAAAATAAAAACAGAGAAATATGTAGGCAAATACGACCTTAAAAACGGGAAAATATGACCTAAAATTACAAAATATGACCAAACATAAATTTACTATACATCAAAACATAATCAATTACACTTCATTTATTTTATCTAGTAGTGTCGCTTTTATGTAGACAGAATAATTTGCTTCCGTGAATTCATGGCACCTTTGGGAAACTAAACTTTAAATCATTTTGTTAAAGTCACTTTAATTTCAGATAATTTTCTGAAAAGAACTCTTTCATCTGTACTAAAATAGTCCTCTCCAAATTCGCTCACGTAACTTAGCATTATCAGAGCATTTTCTTTTCGACATGTTGGTACTCACTGATCCCCTACAGATTTAACACTGACTCATGATTATTTTCTAAAGTATTTCATTGAGACACTGATTGACGCGGATAGACACAGGCATGCAGCTGTTGCATTGTCGAGATTAAAAGGCGGGAGGAACATTAACGTTTAGAGGCATAACATAAATTCTTGAGTGGTGAATTCTGACCATTTAAGTGAAAATTAGTTTGGTTTTTCCTCCAATGTATAATAGGAGAACCTTTCATGAATAATTATCTTAATTTCTTCTCATCTCTATCTAGTCGATTCCGGGTACTATTACAAAATTACCAGATTTTTCCTCTATATATGACCATAAATATTATTATAATACGACCAAACTTAGGAAAATGGCCTAAATAAGCATTTATATTCTATATAAAATACATTTAAATACAATCAGAAACGCTCAATCACTGTTTTACTTAGCATTACTGATTTAAAGGAAGGCAGTTAAAAATATGACTTGTCCTGAAGATCCGAACCCTACTGAAAACACTCATATACCATTCGTTCGTTCGACTGCCATTTTCAATTTCTTTTTATTTGTTATTACAAATTTGGTTTTAAAATACAAATTATTTATGAAAAAATTACTCCATTTATGCAAAAGTCATTTGTAAAGAATAATTTACACTTATACCATGACACGATTATGACGAATTAACAAAACAAACAGAAATTGATGCAGAGGGACGTAATTTTCGATGGTTTGACCGCGGGATGGAGTCGTTTCGACAGCTAGCTATGCCATTGTCATCAGCGATAGCACAGCTTCCTTCCATGACAAGTCGACACTAAACTTGGGATGTTCAAATTCCTGGATTCTGTAATTCATTTCTGGGATATAACAACCACTACGTTCAAAAATCATTGCGAAATTGATTTGTACTTTCAAAATCACGAAAATGGCTGAAAAGAGTGAAACATAAATTATATTTTCAAATGTCCACAGAACCTTGATGGCAGGTTGCCGAAGTCAAAGCGTGGTTGAAATGAAACCTCTTGTAGAAATATAAACTCATGGAGGTACGGCTATACGAATAGAAAAAAATTTACAACGGAAAGTCGAAAAGATCTTGAATGGCTTTTTTATCACACATTTAACTGTACGCTATCACATGTGTTTATTTATAAATACCTACAAAAGTATCGGTCGAGTTTCTAATCTTTTCTGAGACGACAGATCCAAATTAAGTGGAGTAATCTAATAACCTGGAAAATTAATGAGCATCGTACAAATCCACATTATGGTTCTCAAGAATTCGCGAAAGGAAGCTGCACAACAATATTTCCGTCACAGGTTTTGCAGACAGTTGCAGGCGCTCCTTGATTCAGGGACAGTCAAAGCCAAATTCTAATTCACAGTATGGATATCCTTAATATTTCATTGGATAATATGGTAATAACATCGTTTATGTTATCATTAGTGCACTTGCTCTTACGTTAACAGTTCATTGCCATTGGTATTAAGAATAGAAATAAACTGTAACGTATTAATTCGAATGTTAATAATTTTACAGCTATTGTTCTGGTCCCTTAGACGTTCGTTTCTGCAAGTGTGTCTATGTATTTGTCAGATTTCTGTCGCTGTTTTTAGTTCACAAAATAAGGATCTCGAAACTGGAACAGAAAAATCTAAATAATACAAATTCGTAAATGCTAGCGAATACATGCAAACTCAGGCAAATTGTATCATTAGATTTTTCCTGTACACGAAAAGTAAGTATTATAGCTTGAATTACTGTTTTTTTTTTTTTTTCAGAAACTGCCAAAGATAGAAATAGTTTTGCGTCTTCGGAAAATGAACATCAATCGAAATTTCGGAATGGAAACTGCACATCAATGCACAACTTACTCTACGTGATGAGGAAAATAACGCCAGTGTTATTAAATGGAGACGTAAAGGCTTCATCACAGTTTATCCTGAAATCATATTAGGCGAATGTTCGCACGGTTCTTTAACGTGCAACGTGTCCACAGTTCTCTCCCAGATCTGGTACCCTGATGACAACAAAACAAATAGCCCGATTTTGTAAATTACAGTTTCTTTTTATTAGTTGTACTTCCCTTCAAAACAATAGAAGCCTATAAACAGCTGCAGGGTGATCTAGATAGGATAACTAGCTGGGTGAGTCAACATGTGATGAAGATAAATGCTAAGAAGAGCCTTCTTATTAGGTACACATATAAAAAGTTAAACGTTGATTATGATTATAAAGTGGGGAAGGAGCTACTTATTGAAGATTCGAAATGTAAATATCTTGGCATAACATTTGATAGCACACTTAACTGAGCAGGACACATTGGACAGATAGTAGGGAAACGGTTCAAAATCCTTCACCTGTTGGAAAGAGTGATGAGGGGATGCACTAGAAAAGTAAGGGAATTTTGGTACAATATTTTTGTCAGACCACTGCTGGACTATGGTGGTATAGTTTGGAATCCACATTTTGGGTATCAAATACAGGAGTTGGAGGGGGTGCAGAGGAGGGCTGCCAGATTTGTCTTTGGAAATTACCGGAGAACACAATCGGTAACTAATATGATAAAAGAGCTGGAGTGGGGTTCATTAGAAGATAGAAGGATGGTGAAGAGAGTGTACAAGGCCTATACTGGTGATGAAGCATGGAAAGATATTGGTGGAAAATTAAGAGAGGTGCTGGGAAGGGTAAGGTTGGCCATGACCACAAGCTGGCACTTGATTTCAGGCATAAGAGTGTGGGAAAATTTCCTTTCATAGGGAAGGGTGTGAGAGACTGGAATAAATTACAAAGAGAAGTGATGAATAATTTACGGGAAACACTGAAGGAATTTAAAATAAAAATTAGTAGAGGACAAAAGTAGGTTGGAAGAGGAAAGGAGAATGCGGGGCGTGTAGGGAAATTGCCACCCGAGCGGGTGCTCTATTGCAATTTTATCAATTTTATTTTATAAATTCCACCACCTCTGTGTCATTGTGGTTCAGTGTGTTCTTTATCTGCCGCTTATTTGGGGAAATTCAGATACAAACAGGATAGTATAGCTATCTTAATTTTAAGGATTGTCGTTGGTGCAAAATAACGAAAATTACTGTATTTAGTCTTGAAACAGGCAAATATCTTCGAAGCGAGGATGGTAATTTATTTTTTGCTTTAATTAGACGTACTCTGATGTGTAAAGTTTTTGAAAATACGTTTTGTTTTTGTTTACACGTAAGGCACTGCCTTTCGTATGTGTACCTCCAAGATACCGTGTGATACTCGCTGTAACACGGTTATTTATTGAGAATGATAACAGGCGCCAGTATTCTTCTGTAAACTGTGTTGGGTAAGTGAGATCCTTCCCTGACGTAAAACAACATTGCCACATCTGACAACAAGGCTGTTTGATGTCTGGTAGGACTGAATGTGGTTAAGTGGCTTCTTAGCACACAAAAATCATGGGAAACAAACGGGTATTCATCAAGATTTGTAAATGAAAATACCGTCTCTTAACAACAATTATTTTACCCCTATAAGTTCAGACGCATTTCGCCTTTGTAGACTGGGGTATCATCAGTGACTGTAAAATTACATATATCGTGTTGTTCAGAAATGTGCATGTACTCATGAATGAATATTAACAAAATACACTATACTTACGATTTTTGATATAATCACATGCTGGTCAGGAAATAGCTGTAGGTGAACTTTTTCATAGAACACAACATCTTGCTGCCGTTCTGCATTGCTCCTTTTTTTGTCGTCACTATTTCACTGTTTTTCAAATCGTCACACTTCTAAATCTCGGTTTATCATGTGATGTGGTAAATATGTTCTCTGTGATCCCAGTAAGTGAAACTATCAATATCATACAGAACAATCTCTCTATATACAACACAGTTCCCAATATACATATCAACGAGATAATAGAGATATTAAATATTGTCACATCGCAAAACTATTTCCACATCAACAACAGGTATTATATCCAAAATGAAGGATTACCAATGGGTTCCCTTGTGCCAGGCACCATGTTAAACATCTTCATGGACCATATAGAACACCATATATTTACAAATACTATCTACAATATAATATGCTGGTATATATATGTAGATGACATAATATATTTGATCGATGAACCAGAACATAAAATCACCCAGTTCCATAGTGAAATTAATAATATCAACAATAATACACAGTTTACTATTGAAATGGAAACAAAAATACAGTCAAAGAAAGTTTCTAATTTTCAAAGCCATTGCACTGAGTCAAATGTTGTGTTGGGGTATCTCAGTCTGCAACATAAGGACTAAATGCAGTATGTTATTACAATTAAAGAAAGAAACTACTTCGGTTCTTGTGAAGAAGTACTCGTCCATTTTCTCGTTCCTGGTAACGCGACACATGTAAAGAAAACACCGGAGATAATAGCAAATCGTCATCACATCTAATGTCTGGCATCCTCTGATTACCCTCGTAGTTTTTACAAATATCTTAACCGAGTTTTTGATATACGTGTTAACTATTAAATGAGATTTAAGTTTACCTTTTTCATGTAGATTTAAATCATCAAAAATATGACTATGTATAAGAAATGTGAAACTCAGTTTATTAATAGCAATTCAACAACGATATTCTTGCCCGCAAAATAGCAGCGAGCAGAGATATTAGAAATTATTCACACAGTTAATACATACGCAACTGTTATGACATTAATTGCCATAATACAGGCATTGAGTTTGTTTTTCGTAGCATTTTACTCTTTAAAACTATGTGAAAAAATATTTTGCTTTTCAAGAAAAATGGGAACTACAATACGTTTTTAGTGAAGGAAGAAGCAAGATTTTTTGTCTCTAGTGGAACGTACAGATCGTAAGGAACACTGTAAAAAATGGACTGGGATACTACGAGAAGATAAAAAGTCGTAAAGCCTACTGAAGATAATGAGACTGATGTTAAAATTAACAAATTATTAGGACACCTAATGTAGAGATCGCTTAGAAATACGATGTATTATGCGTCACTACTTCGCAGATGCTGAAATGTTTACAGTAATTGCAAGCAGACTAAAATTTAAAACTAAATATCGTGAAGCGTAATATTTTGAGAGAAGCTTTGAAACAGCAATTTGACAAAAAGAAATGGACTGGTGTCATGGAAAATTTCAAAACATCAAGCAGTATCTTCTGTCTTTTCGATGTTGAATAAAACAGACGAGATTTTTGTTAAAAACAATGCGGGAAATCACAGGATTCCAGATATTAGACGAACAGTGTCGTAAATCTTCTCCACATCGAATAAGACGGTTAAGATATTTGTAAAAACTACGCGGATAATCACAGGATGCCAGACATTAGATGAGATGACGATTTGCTATTACCTCCGGTGTTTTCGTTACATGTGTCTCGTTACCAGGAACAAGAAAATGGACGAGCGCTACTTCTTCACAAGAACCGACGTAGTTTCTTTCTGTAATTGTAATAACATACTGCATTTAGTCCTTATGTTGCAGACTGAGATGTCCCAACACAACATACCGAGTTGCCTCTGAACAACTGCAGTGTGTTTACCATAAAATTAAGGTTGAGTCAAGCATCAACACTGGGTAGGTGCAGTACAATAACTGGTGGTCCTATCCAAGCAGGGGTGTCATTATAAGTCATTAAGTTAACTTAATTTAAACTACAATGGAGCGCACGCTCCAGTGGCAACTTCCCTACACACGGATCTTCCCCCTCCCCCCACCCTTTCCTGCACCCACCTACCCTACATTTTCCCTCTACAAATTTCAACTTTCAATTCTTTCAACGGTTTTGGTGAATTATTCATCATTTCTCTTGGCAACTTATTCCAATTCCTGACCCTCATACCTAAAAAAGAGAATCTTCCTACATCCTTGTACCTAAAATCGAGTGCCAGCTTGTGTTCATGGTCATCTTTTCCCTTCCACGCAATACTTTTAATTCTTACACCAATATCTTTGCATGTCTCATCACCAATATACTCTTTATACACTGCACGACCCTCTTCACCCACCTCCTGTATGCCAATGAATCCAATTCCAGTTCTTTTATCATATCAGGTACGGATTGCGTTCTACGGTAATTTCCAGAAACAAATCTAGCAGCCCTTTTTTGAACCCTCTCCAAATCGTGTATGCTCAAAATGTGGGTCCCATAGTACACTACCATATTGAAGCATTGGTCTGACCAATGTTTTGTAACCCAACTCCTTTACTTCTCTCGCACATCCCCTCATCATTCTCCCCAACAAGTGCAGAATTTTGAAACCTTTTACTATAAAAAGTGTTCAAAATTATTGATACAAATATGAAGCAACGCGTATCCGATGCATGGGCCATTTGTTTGGTATGTTTGTCACTAGAACAGACATTAAATTTTACGACAAAGGGGGATTTCTGGAGTTCGTTGATGTGTTTACAGGTTCCCAGTAAGAGCCTACAGATTGCAAGACTTCCAAACAAAGAGTAAGTTATTACGTCGTTGCGGCAGAAAGGTCGATTCAATATTGACTAAGGAGCAGTTTCGGGGAGGGCTTCACTCTGGAGGTTATAGACGAGGGCATCCGGTGATGTAAGATGTGTGATGAGGGACCCTGCTGTGTCGTAGGTGACTCAAGGAGCCATTCGCTCTCAGTCGCTGTAGTGAGACGGGGGACCTAAGACGGACCTCGATGTGCGTTTGCCTTTTGTTTTTCTTCTAGTAGCAAAGCATATACGTTTGTGATGTCGTAGCTTTGTAAGCTGTACCGTAAATTAAATTCCACAACTTTGTTCGCTTATTGGACTGTTAATATTTGATGTTGTAACTTGATTAACGTTTCTCGAGTATTATAACGAATTATATTAAAAAAAAAACTAAGGAAACGACATAATTAACGTAATCAAAAACTGTATTAGCAGAATCCAGAGGTGTTTGGTTGATATCTCCTGAAGGAGTCTGCTAGAGACTGATTATTGGCTGAATCGTCGAGAGAAAGCGGGAGTGATTTGGCGCAGCGTAAATTTGGCAAAGATATTGACAATACTCTCGGGTGCTGCCAAGTAACTCACTAGGTCTTTTTTTTGACTTTGAAATAATTTGCCTTTGGCGTCAGATGATTATATAAAAGCACTACTGTGTTTGTAACTGTCGCTTTAGTTTTAAATCGGAATCTAGTGTTCCGGCAGTTGTGGAAGCTGCTTATTTAAATAGGAACTTTAAAGCGGTGTTATTTCTCCTTGATTGTTTATTATTTGACAATCTGAAGTTAACTGGCTTTCATTTGTACATCAAGACCTGTTTCCAGTTATGTATCAGATACTTAATTTATGTCTTTCAACTAGATTTTGCTGTCTTCTTATTATTAAATTCTGCCAGCAAATGGTTGAAGCAATAACTGTTGAAGTTAAATTAAAGCAATAGTCAGATGCCATTTAGGCTATGCTAATCACAGTCGTAATTAGTGATTTAGATAAAATAAGGATTATTTTGGAAGAAATGTGTTTGGTGATTTTAAAGTAATTAGAGTAAGATTTATCATTACAACTAAAATTTTAGATAAAATCTTTATTATTTGTCTAAGTAATTACGTATTCTTGAGTATTATCTTTGGTGTAATAAGGTTCAGATATTACATCTCCTCTATGTTAGGTGTATACAGTCCACTCCGTAGGTTAAGTTGCTCCTCCCATATCTGATAGAAAATGTTGCTGATTTTTCTAGCTTCAGAAGAGAAAGACATATGAACTGCAAGAGCTACTTTGTCCTCTTATTTATGTGTAATTGTATTTGTTACATGATTATACTTCTTTTATCTCCTATTGCCATACATTTAATCGAAATGTTTCTATTTTCAGAGCCGCTATTGATGGCACGAGTTGTTTTTTAAAATATGTATGATTTAATCAGATTTATATTTCAGAAGAAGAATCTTACAACATATTCATCTTCATGATAACAAATCTAAAATTGTTTCGTGAAGTAATCGATACACGGTGCAACATTCATACGCAGATGTCAAACCACCGCTGGACATGGTAAAATCATTTATTGTTTTTATATATTTATTTTAATGGATTTTAGTCTAAACAACCATTTGCCCGGCCTTTTACAAAAGATTCAACTGACGTTTACAATAGCGTTTCCAGTTAATTAATAGTTTAACAATATACATTAACATGTCACCAATAAAATACTCATGGACCGATCTACAACCTATCATGCGTTGAAATTAATGATTACACAACTGAAATGGATACACATACAGCTACATACAATTATGCCTTAAAATAAGCATTATACAATGAAAAAAGATGTAAATGACTGAAAAGAGGAGGATTCAAACTGCTTAAAGGGATCAGTTTTACAATACGTACAAGGAAAGCTAAGGTAAATGTATTTCCATCTTTAAAACAAGTCATTAAGGTACTGTAAATGTTTTTGTCGCTAGGCGGTAACAATATAGTCCCGTTCGTAGGAAAGGGATACCAACTTTTTCAAATCCTATCAGCATTTTGTCTTCTAGCAATCTATACTTTCGGCAGGAAAAAGAATCTGATTTAAGTCGCCCACTTCTGGGTCTAAGCAGCCTGGGTGACTGTGGGGTCGGTACCCAATTTCCGCCTCAGAAACTCTATTATTGTAACGTAATTTACATGTAACTAAATATCTGATGCACACTGGTTTTTTGTTTTGATGAAAATTCCTCTGTGTTTGTTTCATGGATTGAGGTTGTTTTTTTTTTCTCGTCTGTCTCGTAAAACATCATTTGCATGGAACAGTCTTTGATATATATACCTACGGATCATAAAAAAAAAAATCCGCCGCTTATCTCTTCCCATGTGGTGCTGTTCTTATCCAGAAGGGTGAATCACTTCGTATCAGAACTTGTGGTTGACTGGCATCTTCTTCTCCCGTGTCTCAGTCGCTATCATCGTCCGTTACGTTCCATCCATCCCGACTGCTTGGCCAATATTTTTCATCTCTTCATCCAGATCTCTTTTTGGACATTTAGTACGGCCGTTTTTTGAATTATTTCTGTATTGCATTGAAGAAATGGTTGTCAGTCTATAAACTCTTCTGTTATCCCGATACGACTTTGGGACCTTTCTGGCTGACAACAGCAAAATACAGAAGACATTGGAAGGAAATGTGAAGGGCTCTATCCGAGGAGGTAATAAAGAGAGTAATGTTTGCTTAGGACAACATAACTGAATACGAGGTTAGTTCTTTCGTCTTCAAAAACCATCTGTCACCTGGATATAACACACCACAGTCCCTAAAATGAACTCAGGCGAAAGTCTGTTGAAACTAGGTTATGACATAATAAGCTGATGAGAGAGTATGAAAATTCCATTCTAAACTTGTTTTAGGTTTATAAGCAAAATATAATTCGTACCTGTTTTACTGCCAGTTAGTAATATATATTGGAAACGTTTATTGTAAGTTGCTATCTTCGACAGATTTTTCCTAGTTATTGGAAACGTGATATGTAACATGTTACATGTATAAGGGCTGGTGTAATGGTCTCTCAATCGTAAACCAACAATTGCAAAAAATATATTAGCTGCTAGGATGTAAAAAGTTGTCAGTTTGTATTAGCATGTCACCTTTCGAAGTACAATTGCCATTGCTGAATCGTCTTTTCGCAAGCACACAGTCTCGTGAATTGTAGACTACAGAGGAAAGTGAAACAATAAGTTCTTGAAAATAAGAAAACATTGAAAGAGTTGACCGTTTTCCTGTCTCACTTCTCGGAAGTTGAAGGAGATGGCCTTAATGAACGTTGACCTTGGAGGCCATGCTAGGAGGCAGTTCATCAGTTCGTGGCTGTTGGTACAAGGTCTGTCGGAGTTACAATCAAATAATGGATGTGGAAAGAAGGTGAAATTCTATTTATTATTTCTATGTTCATTTCAAGCAAAAGATAAATTTTCATTTCAAATGTATTTCACTTCTCCTCTCTGCTCTTACGCCATAAAGTCTTAAAGCATTAACAGTAAGTAATCCAATAATTACTGCCAGAAACAATTCAGTCTTTCTACTTTGACATTATATTTCCTTGCAAATTTGACGATTTCGTAATACACTTAACACAAAACGAATAATCCTCCTTTTCTCAGAAATAACGCACTTGAAGTTTTAAGGATTTTCTTTTTTTTTGTTTTTGTAATTCTTCAAATTTTTTTCTTGATATTACCTGGAATGATATTCTCTATATGATTTTTTAAGTATTTACGACTTAATTTACGCTGTCCTCGTTCATTTAGTAATAGGAAAACCAAATCTGATCTCAGGCATTTATTATGGAAGAATGCTTTCACTATCACCGGTGAGATTTTGGACTTGGTAATTGATAGAAACGGGATGACGTCATTGTATAACGTTTAAGTGCAGTCATCAAGGCGTAACGACATAAAAGCAAAATAAATAAATAAACAGTAATTAATAACAACAACAAAATTAGGACGCTGTTATGATTCTCGAACTAACAAAAAAAAAAAAAAAAAAAAAAAAAAGCTTCTGGTGAACGCAGGTATCTTATTTGCATATAGGAAACAAAATTTTAATTCCGGCAAAAAATAACGTTTTTCTCTAGTGTTTAACAGCAAATTATCGAATACGTAAACTTCCCCGCAATAGCTGCATAATATATATATACTAGCTGACCCGGCAAACGTTGTTTTGCCATATAAATAACTTTCAAGTAATTTCTAGTGTAGACAAAAAATAGCTTATTTATTGTAAGTATGTATGTATGTAAGAATGTGTATATTGTATGTATGTAAGAATGTGGTATATGCGTGAAATAGGCATGGAGCGCTGTGAACGATGAGGGAATATAAAAATAACAAAACGTCTACATTTTTTGCCGCTAAAATTGCTCTTTCTGCAAGCCACTCATGATTTATGTACTGTGTGTGTACATCGGGAAATATTTGTTCAATGAGAGTATCTTGCGAATAAGCGATTGTGCAGAAATCGGTGGGTAATTTTACGTATCCAGTTTCATCTATAGCAACTTTTCCATCACCGATATCTAAGAGTTGTTTTGAAAATGTTTCAGCGGATGGATCTTGAAGCATTTGAACGCGCATATTTACTTTAGCTGTAATTTTTCAACATTACGCCACAATGGAGATGATTTTAAGCAAGCGTTGATCTCATCAGCGTATGTTGAACGAGGAATGACTGGAAGTGTTTGTCTGAAATCACCTGAAAGGACCAACAGAGTTCCGCCAAATAGTTTGTCGTTGTTTTTAATATCTTTCAATGTCCTGTTCAACGCCTCAAGCGAATGTTTGTGTGCCATAGTACATTCATCCCAGATGATAATTTTACACCGTTTCAGCACGGTGGCCATGGACGATTGTTTCTTAATGTTGCATACTGCGTCAGGGTTATTCTGAATATTTAGTGGCAGCTTAAATACTGAATGAGCTGTTCTGCCTCCATCCAATAAAGTTGCTGCAATGCCCGATGATGCAACGGCCAATGCGATGCCATTATTTGATCGTATTTCAGCAAGAATTAGCGAAATAACGAATGTTTTGCCAGTTCCACCCGGTGCATCCAAAAAGAATTACTAAAATGGCTATTAAAAAATAAGGGTTGATCGTAGAAGGGTAAAAATTTAGGATTGTATGTATTTTTGTATGTTGTATCATAAAAAAATAAAAAATAAAAATTTTGTCTAAAAAATAAAAAATTAGGGGTGGACCACCCTTAACGTTTAGGGGGATGAAAAATAGATGTTGGCCGATTCTCAGACCTACTCAATATGCTCACAAAATTTCATGAGAATCGGTGAAGCCATTTCGGAGGAGTATGGGAACGAAAATTGTGACACGAGAATTTTATATATAAGATATATTCTCTTGTTGCACCAAGCCATAAGCGAAATCCTGCTCTCTGATATCGAAAAAAAGGCCATAAAACGCAACTGATTACCTTCCGTCTTCCCACTTTGGCTCTTATTTGCCGAAATTAGCGATGGCTTAGTTCATGGCATAGCCAAATGTCTTCCAGTTCAGCTCAGCAGTGACTCATACAAATAAACCGTAGATCACTCACACTCAGCCGTTGTTAAGTCGTATACTCGCTTTCTACTTGAGATTGCAACTAACGAAAACAGTCAAAGGAAAACAAAACGTCCAAGGTTTGTTTTTAATTTATGGTGGGGTACTAACTTTAAAAAACTACATCACATTACTATATCACTCAATTAAAATTACTAGATATTAAAATCACGTGGTCTTATAGACTACTGGTCTAGCTATTCATTGAGTTAATTCGGAAGATACACAAAAAATTATGTGACAATAGTAAATAGGAAACTGACTTTAGATCGTAGGAAAATGCTTAGTAGCGGCGCATGAACACTTAAGTTAAGCCGAAACGCACACTGCAATAGTTAATGCAGCTCAAAAACAAAAGAGTCTTTGCATTCTGAGAAAAAGGTACAAGAGTATAAGACGTTTGAATTTTTAAATTACCGTACGGAAATCGTGTAGTTCAACACATTTAACTAACAATCAGTACATTACAATACAACTAAGCGGGTCCTGGCCCAGTTCCTATTCTAATTAGAGTGGTCATCCATAACATCTGCACAAATACATGTTTTATCATCTTTCATTTGTTTATGTATTTAATTTTGGGTTGATGTACAAACATATGGGCCAATAGATAATGAGAACTGGACATATTAAACAGAAATCCTATAATGGTGGTAATGATGTACTGTCTTTAGACAGGCGTACAATGGCGTTAACTAATAGTACAAAAATCATGGAGCTGAACTATCCAGTTTCGTTAAGCTAATCATTATTTTGTCTCACAATACATTAAATATAAAATTCTTAACAATCAATACACTAAAGACGGGGAATCGAAAAAAGGCATAAAAACCGAGCTTAGAACTGACATACGATTTCTAACACCTAAACACAAAATCTGTCAGCGGAGTTGTTGATGTGGAATTTGTAATGAACAAAAGAATAGGGAAACGGGTAAGTGATTATGAACAGTTTAGTGAAAAGATTATTTTCATGAGGGTAGTTAGTACAACAGTATAAATCAACGTCACAGAAAGATGAAAAAAAATAGAGAAACTATTTTTAAAGAATTAATCCGAAATGTTAAGGGATGGAAAATCTAATAATGCGGTAGTGGGAGAAAGAAAAGAGGGGAGTACTGTAGGAAGATTTTGTCTAGAAGAAAGAAATAAGCGAGGTAGCAGTTTGATAGAATTTTGTGAAAATATAAACTCATCGTGGCAAATACACTGTTTAAGAATCATGCACAAAGGAAATTACACCTTGAACGTCCAGGGGATGCAGGTAGATATTTGGTAGATTATGTCATGGTTAAAGAAAGGTTCAAGAATAAAGTTCTAGGCTGTAAAGCATACCCAGGAGCTGACATGGACTCGACCACAATATGTCAGTTAAGAAGAGCATAATAAAATTCAAGAGATTAAAAAAGCAACATACACAGAACAGTCTGGAGTGAACAAACTTAACCAATCTAACAGGAAAGAAAAATTTACAGATGGCTGCCTTCGGCCTAAGAAATTGAAAATAATTCAATTGAGGACGAATGGAATACACTGAACAAAAAAAAAATAATAAAAGCTGCTAAAATAACGCCCAAAAACCGTGAATCACAGGAGAAATTTTCAGAAGAGAAGGCACAAAAAGTTCAGGATGAAGCCAGAAGAGAGCAGTAATTTTAGAAATCGATACACAGGAAATGCAAGAAGGCAAAAGAAAATGGCTGCATAAGAAACAGGAAAGATATGAACTAGTTTTAATAAAAGTATCATATTCATACTACTGAAGAAATCACAAGCTAATAAATGTGAGAATTATCGCAGTATAGGTTTAACATACTAAAAAAATATTCGGAAGAATACGAAGGATAGTAGATGAAGGTCACATTGAGTTTAGGAAAACTGAGGTAAAAGAGAAGCAATTCTGGCTTTAAGAGTAATAAAATGATAAACGAAGAATAACAAAGATACTTAAATGGCGTTTGTTGATTTAGAAAAAACTTTTGATAATTTTAGGTGGAACGAGATGCCCAATTTTTAAAGAAGTCAAGTCTAAAATATCGAGAACCAAATAGGTAAAAAAAATTTTTTTTTAAATTGGAGAATCAGGAACTTGTAAAATAAAAAAGGTAGAAATAACAAAAGGTAGAAAAAGAAAAAATTGAATGTGGTGTAAGAAAAAATTCTGTATGCTACGATTTGCTGATGAAATTGTCCTGTTAACAGAACAAAGATAAGGTATTGAGAAGTTACTGATTGTCATGAACAAAATACTGAAGGAGATTTTAGACTAAATATAAAACAAAGCAAGACAAAAGTGATGAAATGTAGCAAAGATAGTAGCAATAAAAGTAGATTAAAAAGGATCGGATACAACAGTAGAAGTAAGTGAATTCTGTTGCGTAGAAAGTAAAATTATAACTGATGGCCGAAGCAGGGATGATGTTAAAAGTAGAATAGCAATAGCAAAACGAGCCTTCATGAAAAAGAGAAATATTTCAGTTTGAAATATTTATCAAGATCACAGAAAGAACCTTTAAATATGTCAGAAGTACAGCTCCTTTTAGTAGCAAAGCATGGTCCTTAGGATTACCAGATAGTAGGAAAATTGAAGCATTTGCAATGTGGTGTTATAGAAGGAAACTGAAAATTAAGTGGACAGATAAAGTATGAAACGAACATGTTATAGAAATGGTGGGTGAGAAAAAAAGTTTGTGGAAGAGTCTTACAGAAAGAAGAGACAGGATATTGAATCACCTGTTAACACACGCGAGACTGGTTAATTTGTTAGTGGGAGAACAGTGAAAAGTTAAGAACTGGAGAGGAAGATGGCGATCATAATATATGAATCAGATAAATGAGCAAATAAAAAGATAATGATATAGAGTGATCATTACTTCAAAGCTGTACATCGCGACTTAGTGCTAGAATTACTGTATGAATAACGATAATGAACATAATATTGAAGCCATGTGGCCCGATAGATACTGAGAAGCAAGAAATCACCAGTAGAGAATTGACAGAGGTTCAACAGTATGGAGAAACATGAAGAGCATCGTTAGAAATCTCGACTTTGGAATGCTATACATCTTTCCTTCCAATGTCGTATATGAGATAATTAACCCTCGGTAATTTTTGGAGTTGTTTTAAAGTAATAGCGATGTGTCTACAAATCCGGATAGTTGGCGATGGTAACTTGTGCACTCACCGCCGTACGGGGTCCAGCGGAGGCTCCCGCCACCTGCTGTTAATAACGGGCTAACTCTTGTAGGCCAGCTCACAGCGTGTGTCGTTGTGCACGGTGCCCCTTGTGGACTACGTGATCTGCCGCACGTCCGACCCCTCTGCCCCGAGGGAGGCTCGTCTGGCCTCGACATGAGGCAAGCTTTCTACACAGCATCAACGGAAACTTGACCCGGCTGCCGCCAGCTCGCTGCGGTTATCCGCCGACCCTGCCTCCGTAATTGGCGGTGTACATTTTCAATGAAATATACAAGAGCCAACTGGGAGTTCATGTTAAGTCCATTTACGTATTGAAAATAAATGGTTTGTTTCTGGTGCTGGTTAAATTTTAACGGCAAAAAGATGTGTAGTCTATGAGATATTTTCAATGGAAAATTTCGCATAATGCTGGATTCAAATAGATTTCCCGTAAAATTATGAAAAATAGATTTAACATTTTTTATCCCTTGGCTCTTCTGTGATTACTGTTTGGCTGAAGGAACATACAAGGTGAGCCCCATTCATGTCTAAAGCCTGTTATGCAGGATGGGAGGACATAAAGTTAGCTATAGCCTTTAAAGACTCTGAGTATAGGTGAAGTGGTCTGATCTACATGTTGGTGGCCTTATCTTCGCTGGTACTCTGACAACTGGCTCAGTAGACCTAGGAAAATTATCATTAGAGGCGGGATGGGACTGGGGGACAAGGAACGGGAAGGAATTCGACCATGGCCTTTTTGAGGGAAGCATCCCGGCATTCGCCTGGAGTGATTTGGGGAAACCATGGAAATTCCAAATCTGGATGCTCGGACGGGGATTCGAACCGCCGTCCTCCCGAATGCGAGTCCAGAGCGCTAACCGCTCACCCACCACTCTCGGTGGTTGCATCAGGATGTGAGGTAGTTTTTGCTGACTTCACCGGGAAGGTGTACTAGGGCAGAGCCGCTTTACTTAACGTCAAACTGATATCGAGTTAGTGTTCGTAACGTGATGTAACGTTGATAGGAGACCGGTAACTGTCGCGAGGTATGGCGATGTAGGGGCTAGTCGGTGGACTCACACTATGAGGGTCGCTGGTTCGAGTACGTACTCGGGCATGGGAAAATGTTGTGTTCGTCTTGTGCTGTCCTCACTGTAATGCTCGACAGTTACATATCCAAAGCCTGATACAATAGTTAGAACAGTATAAATATAAATTGGAGCTGGTTAAATAATCGCAGAGATCAAAGGCCATACATTTTTTTTATTAAAAATCTTTTTTGATCGCCGCCATATTGAACATGGGGACGTACCATAACTAGTCATCCTGCTCATTGGTTTTTGGTACTTTCCATGTGAGTCTAGAAGTTTCTGGGTCGGTCAACAATCCCACCTAAAATTTTTGCTGACGAAATAAAATAATTTAGAGTATTAGGCCAGATAATTATCGTTATTTACTTAATATCAGTTTGTATTGTCCAGGACTATACGATGAAGTCTGCGTAGAAAATGTTTCAATGAGACCTATTACTGCATGTCATCTCGGGAGCTTGTTTAGTTCATAAGTTCACAAGGTGTTAACTTTTAAAATCGTCTTACAATACAATCAGAATCTCTTCGTTGTGGTACATATTTAGAAACAATCAGTGTAAGTAAGAGTAAGATTAAAGCTCACTATTAGAAATCAAGTATCACACTGGTTCTTGTGAAATGTTAGAAGGCACGGAACATGAAGTTTATCTCTGAACAGGATTCTAGTTTACCTTACCGAAGTCCTCAACCAAGTCGTCTAGCGACAATTCAGAGTGACTACAAGCGAAACGAACTAGCGCTCTGAGGCTGTACAGTACGAAGCGAAGCCGCGTGCGGCGTCTTTCCTGGCTTCTGCTCCCTCTCGTCAAGCGATTCTCGTGACATACTTCGCGATGTTAGGTTTTCTGTGTACAGAATTCGACAGCACACGTCTGAATCCTGAACAAAGTCGTTCCGGCGAAAAGGATCTTCGAGGTTCCGATTCCTGTTTCACCTTATCTCCAAGTCCACAAGTCGATGTCGTCCAAGTTTCCGGAACACTCCACCAAGTGATTGATCGTCTGGATTTAGCACAAACATAGTTGCTCGAGGTGCTCGTATGGTCTAGGTGGAGTTATATTTTTGGTTTCCTGTAAGCGTAAGCTTCTTCGGAGGACGGAATGAGTGCACCCATTTTTCAGGCTGAGTAGTGTCAGCTTCTTTAAACTTTGGAGCAAGCGAGAACACTCGATCCTGGTATTATGATTTCCCGAAATCATTCCAGCGAACGCTGGGATGGTTCCTTAATAATTCCGTGGCCAAATTTGCTCTGCCTCTTCAAAAAACTGACAGAATTGTCACGAAAACCGAGCATTGTGAATGGGCAGTAACGTTCTGGCATTGCATCCAGGAGAATGCAGTTTCGAATCCTAGTCCGGTCATCTATTTCGGTTTTCCATGGATTTTTTAAATCATTGCAGGCAAATGCTGTGATGGTTCATTCAAAATTTCATGGTAAATTCTTTCCGTTCCTTGTCCCTAGTCGTTTCTTGCCTCTAATTACTTCGAACGTCGAAGAGCCATAAAGCCAGATGGAAAGATATATA